>JAJOZX010005651.1:0-307782 GCA_023014485.1 Bathynomus jamesi
ATGTTTCTAATATTTTCTCCTGGTGGTCTAGTAGCTATGATAGGTATGATCTTCCAGCCCTGAAGCCATGTTGATTTGGGTTGTATAAGTCTTTTTCTTGTAGGTATAGGTAGGTTTTCCTCTAAATATACGTTCAAAACACTTTATAAGGTGTGAGGTGAGAGCCACTGGCCGATAATTCTTGGGCATTGCTCTGTTACCACCTTTAAATAGGGGGGCAATGTTCGCGTTCTTTAAGGGGAGTGGAATTTGTCCCGTGTCAAGTGATTTCCTCCATAGTAAGTATAGCGGTTTGGCGATACTCTCTTTGCATTTCTTCAGAAACGTGGTACTCCATGTGTCTGGCCCTGGCGCTGAATTGTCTCGCATCTGTGATAAGGCCGTAATTACATCTCCTTCCGTGAACTCGTAGTCCATTAATAGGTTTGTGCCGGAATTTGTTCTTGGTTGATCTGTATCTATGTCGAAAAATTCGTCTGGGTTTTCCACTTCCATCTCGGACTTAGGGATGCTAAACACAGATTTAAATTGTTCCCTAAGCAGTTCACTTATTTCTTTCGGGTCATTTGTGTATTCGGCCTCCCCCCCCGTCTATCAACGGACCAATCCTCTCCTTACACTGCATTTTCCTTTTCGCAAACGTGTAGAAGTATTTTGGGCTTTTTTTTACGTTTTTTGCTACCTTGTTTTCCTCCTCGTTTGTCTTATGTATGAATGTTTGCTTTAGGTCCATTTCTATTTCGCCAAGTTCCCTCTGTAGTTTGAGTTTCTTTGCATCAGTTCTGCATCTGTGGAGATGTTTTACGGTTTGTCTTCGTTGCCTGAATAGAGTCCTGATTTTCCTCTCGAGCTTGCTACGTTTTCTTTCCTGTCTCTCTGGAATATGTTTCAGTATTATAGGTATGGTTTCAGTCTCTGTTATACATAGTATCTCTTGTGGAGTCTTCTCGTGAAGTAGCAATTCCCAATTTACCTCCTTTAAATCTTTATTTACGTTTTCCCAATTTACTTTCTTTGAATTTATGTTGAAGCCTTCAAATATTCCATCTGCCTCTCTAGGATGCGTTTTCGGACCTCTGGGTGCTAACTTCAAATGTATATCGATGAGGTTATGGTCGGAGAACTTTGTGTGCGTTACTTTTTTATTTATTATTATCTCGTTGTTATTTGTCCAGATTAAATCCAAAACGTTCTCCTTTCTCGTGGCTTCACAGATTTCCTGGGTAAGGGCGTAATGTTCCATTATATCTAATAGCATTGTTGCTTGGGTTCTATCATCTTTAGTAATGTTGCCATGAAACTTCTCGACATATATAACTTCGTCATTTTTTTTTCCATGATATGAATGGGAAATTAAAATCTCCGAAAATTAGAATATTTGCTGCTGGAGTTTCAAGTAATTTTAATATGTTTTCTATTTCATTTGTAGCAAATTGGAATTCACTTTTTGTGGTGTTTGTTGGTCTGTAGATGTTCATAATGGTTAGGTTCAATTCTTTTACTTCTAATATAATAACTTCAACTGTGCCGTTTGATTTGTTTACTTTCACTTCACATGTGTATGTGTTTTTCACGTAGATACAACACCCTCCCCCTCGTCTAGCCACTCTACCTGCTCTGTGTATGTTGTAATCCAGCAATGCTAATTCAGTGTCCTCGATACAGTTTTCACAGCCTTTTTCGCATTTATGCAAGTGTGTTTCCGTTAGGTATATAATATCTATGCTGGATTCGGTAGCTAAATTCTGTAAGTATTGTAATTTGCAGCTTGCATGGTCCGTGTAGAGGCCTTGAATATTTGTGTATAAAACACTTATTGGGTTTCTAATTTCCGTGTTCAGTTTTCCTATATAGTGGTAGTTTCCAGGTCGATGTCGGTTCTTGTTTGGTGTTATTGGTTTGGCAGCTGCATTTGGGAGAATTGGGGTTGTGGCACTTGATACCACTGTGGTTGTAATATCGGTGGGTAGTACTGGATAGAGGAGTGATGTATGTAATGGCGTGGGGAATATACCTGTGGAGTCCTGTCATCTCTTGTTAGCAAGGCAAGCTGTGCTTTTATAGTTCTCATTTTCTCTAAAAAATTTGTTCCCTTGCTCCTGTTTTTCCTTCTAATACAGAGAGGGTCTGTTCTTCCCCGTTCTCTTCTTTGGGTACCCTTTATATGAAAATATGGGCACTCTATATTTAGGCATTTTCTCTCTGTCAGTGACTGTCTCCACATAGGAGGGTGGAAAAAGTGGCAGTTTTGTCCGTATCTGCATCTTCCATTCCTCATCATATCGAAGCATTTTTTTGGGTGACTGTACCTGCAGTTTGCACCATATATGCTCTTTTCTGTTTCACCACCACTTCTTCCCTACTCAGTGGTTTTTCTGTCTTCGACGAGTTTTCATTAGTGTTCTTGGTATTTTCCTCTTTCTCCTTGTATTCCTGGTATCCCTCTCTTTCTCATTTGTGTTCCTGTTGTTTCTCTCTTTGGCAGGGGATATTTCATTCTCTGAGGCTACTTTTGCATCTCCCTGTATCGTAGCGTGCTGTAGCGTACTTTCCTGTGTTGTGTTGTCCTGAGCCTCGTGTTCCTGCTGAAGCATGCTGTCCTGTATTGCGTTTTCCTGTTCCTCGTGTTTGTTTGTGTCAGCGTTTCCTATTGTTTCCTTGTCATCTGTCTGTCGGTAAACATGTATTGCCCATATTCATTGCTCTTTGTACCATATTCTTGTTTTTTCCATGCATGTGATGCACAGGAAGCCGTAAATGCCTATGATTTTGTTATTTATTCTTTTAGTTTTTTAAATTGTTGCTCAAAAGTAATTTTATTTCAAATATGAAGCTAAAAATAATCAAATAATGTAAAAAAATTCCCTTCTTTTAACTTATCTTAGGATTATACTAACTCTTACCGTTGAATATATGTACAGGGTGCCCAAGAAATAATGGTGCGAAAATTATTAGTAATTTTTTATTATTTAATTGTATGTATACAATATACATACACGATTGTTTACATTTCCAAACTGTTCAAGTTTAGAACACTTTCACAAGGTGACTATCATTTGTCGCTACGATGCTCATTCGACGCTCGAACGTCATTAAAGGATTCGCAAGATCATCTTTTGGAATGGATCTAGCGACCTCTGTTTCTTTGACAGAGCTTTGCCAGACAACTGTGTTTGTCACAATATGCAAGTGTTTTAACATACCCCAATAGATAAAAATCCAAAAAGGGTAAGTCAGGTGATTGAGGTGGCCATGCCATCGGTCCAGCACGGCCTATCCAGCGCTGAGGAAAGGTTGCGTCTAGAAAGTTGTGAACAACGATGGGATCGTGGGAATCATGTTGAAAGATTACGCTTCTCATGTCGACTCAAAGAGCTTTAGTTAGAGAAGAAAGCGTGCCCGCATTATATTAAGATAATTCGTTCCAGTCACGGTACAATTGTCAAAGAAAAATGAATTAATTATGTAATTCCGTGATATAGCAGACCAAACGTTAACTTTTGTTGAATCTTGTTCATGGTGGTGTTTCAGCGTTGTACAGGCCACCTTGATCACCCGACTTAACTCCTTTGGACTTTTATAAATGTGTATGGTGACAAGCCCAGCGTCTAGCAGAACTCCGTTAAAGAATCAGAGGTTATTGAATCTATTCTACGAGAACATTTTGTTAATGCTCTAATGAAGTTTGAGCATCGAATACAAATGTAGCGAGGAATGATAATCATCACGTGGAAGTGTTCCGAATTTGAAAAGTTTGAAAATGTAAACAATCGTATGTATTAATAAATAAGAAAACTATGACTATTTACTGTTGAAGCATTATTTCTCGGACTTCCTATTTTAATACTTGGAAAATAAAAAAAACTGCATTCTGAGAATTATTCTTTGCAAACTAAAACCATAACCAAAATAGTATATAGTCCTACAGATCACGCAACTTTTGCTTGCACTCAGCCAGTCTGACTGATTCTCTCAGCCTTTCTCTGCCCAAAAATAAAAGCCAATTTTCAATGCCAAGTTATTCCCCATTCAGCCACAATTTCTGCAACCCAACCAGTCACGACTGAGATACCAGTTACGAATTTTTCTTTACCTCTTACGTACCTATTACTACAAAGTTTGGCAGACCAACATCCATTATGTATAATGTTTTAACAATATACAGTATAACGAATTAAACAATCATGACTCAATTCAACATATATGGTTTCAATGGCTTGTAAACAAACCCAGAATCACTTTGATTGGTCATTTCTCAAGTATTGCCATATGAATGTACGTACATCTAACAATATCGAAACTATAAATTATTTTATTTTAGCTTTTTTTTTGACTGAAAATTAATACATAATAACATAAAAAACTATATTACTGAAAAAATACCTACTTAGACTGTACGATAATGCACTCAATCAAATAAACAATAAAAAATAATTCTGTCAGCCATCTTGCACACAGATCATAACTCCAGACGAAATCTGACGCATTGAATTTTATGTATTATATGTGTTGGACTATATATACACACTATCTTGGCTATGCTAATACCAATATTTTGATAAAAATGAAGGAGAATAGTAATTATACTAAAACTTGAACGCGTGAGGAAGCAAGGACTTTGAAATTATTTAGAAATTATCTCTCTCTCTCTCTCTCTCTCTCTCTCTCTCTCTCTCTCTCTCTCTCTCTCTCTCTCTCTCTCTCTCTCTCTCTCTCGATTTTAGAAGTATGTTTAGTTTAAATGATAACCCAACTCGCAACAATGGTTGGAAGTTGGATTTGAAACGGTTTAGGACTAGTGTGTGTGGGAATTACGTTACGTATAAGATCTGTGACACATGGAACAGGTTACCTTCGGAAGTTGTGAACAGTTCCTCTGTGGATCAGTTCAAGAAAAGGTTAGACGAAATCTTGCACACTATTTGAGTGTGTAAAGACATTTAGGACCTCAGTCTGCGGAAATTTCTTTTCCTATAAAATAGTTAATATCTGGAACCAACTTCCCTCAGAGGATGTTTCCAGTCAAAGTGTAAATCTGTTTAAAAATAGGCTAGACAAAGTACAGAACACACTCATAGTTTAAGATTAAAACCTCAGAAAACTCTGCAGGAGTTCGCTTGCTCGGTGTCTCTGTGAGCAAGCTAAATATAGAGCTATTTATATATTCTCCACTTTCCTGTAAAATTTCCTTGGCTACTTTTCCAGGGTCAAGGTATTTTCTTCAACCTTTTTCCGTACCTGCCTCTGGCAGGGAGGGAGCGGAGGGTGGGGAGAGCCTTCTACTTTTCTATCCAGTTTTCTACTACTGCTAGGATAGTTGAAAGAAAAATAAACTTTTACAAATTTTCCCTGGCACCCGTTGCCATTGGTACCTCCTCGGTATGGGCCGCAAGGCCTTTTGAGGTACTTCTTTTCCTTGTAACTCCTTGTAACTCTCTCTCTCTCTCTCTATCTCTCTCTCTCTCTCTCTCTATCATTTCGTAAAGAGGTTTATCATCTATTCAGAAGTGGACGTTATACTATTATGACTCTTTTATTGACAATTTTATGTATGTATGATATGTTATATTTTTTAATAGACTCTGCTTCTTGTTGGTTGTTGTGTAACGTTGAACATTCAATAACTATTTCTTTATGCATCTTCAGCCATCATCGGAAAAGTTAATTTTGTTAAAAATTAATGTAAATTTTCTCGAGTCTGATAAATAAATAAAAAATAAATAATATAATATTATATATATATATATATATATATATATATATATATATATATATATATATATATATATAGAACTTTGGAGGGTAATGTAACATTTTATTAAGGCAAAGAAGCTCTAATAATTTAGTGCGGTGCTAAAACGCTGCAGGAGCAAATGAATAAATAAAGAGCGAGAGAGAGAGAGAGAGAGAGAGAGAGAGAGAGAGAGAGACACTAGTTGTACAAGTGTGACAGTAAGTGAAGAAAACTGTCAGCATAGCTTAAAACATCAGAATATTTCAATCCGATCAACCAACCAACTGGTTAATTGGTTATTTTTAACGTCAAATGTTTCAACCATTCACGTGGGGAGAACCCTCCGGGACCTATCGGGACAGATTTGGGAACCTACACCCATTTGGTTGACGGGACATGCTATCGACGCAAATCAACTAACTTAACCTAACCTATGCTACGTTAATTTAACCCATAATAACTTGTTGATTACATACCACATCGAGAGATTGAGGTTAGAAGGGTCTTACTGCTATTCCTCTCGCAATTACCGAGCCAACGTCATTTTATCGACTTAATTTAACCTAACCTGACCTGACCTGACCTAACCTAACCAATCTAACTTAAATTCTAATGTAGTCTAACCAATCCTAACCTAACTTAATCTAATCTTAAAAAACTTGCCGCTGGAATGTCTTTTCAAAGAAATATCACACGAATGATATTGGCTGATGACTGTTCCTCGCTTGGATTTACAGAACTTCCTTCAGGTAGGGGTACAAGAGTAGTTGTTGTTGTATTATTGAGGTTAACCTCCTTCGTAACATCAAAGGTTATGTGATGTAGGTGGTGGGCACAAGGTACAGCCAGTTTCTCCTTGAGAAATTGTAATAAGTCATTTATTGTTACTTTAGTAAATAAAGCCACAACATCAAAACTTTCTAACTGGAAATTAGTAAGATGTTGAATAACATTTAACTTGTTAATTAAATCTTTCATTGTCCTTCTAATTTACAGTAAGAAAGTTTTGATGGTTTTGTTTTATTTACTAAAGTACCAATTAATGACTTATTACAATTTCTCAAGGAGAAACTGGCTCATTACTCTTTTCCTCTTCATGTAAACTCATTAATGTCTCTCATTGAGTTATGTATCAAGGACAATATTTCAATTTAATGGTAACTTTTATAAGCAAGTGATTAGAATGCAAATGGGTGAACCCCTTTCTCAGGTTTTGTCCAATTTATCCAAGTAATTTTTGAAGACAAAATTATTCAGTAATATCGTTAGCTTTGATCTAAAATGGCCACTGTTATAGACGATATTTTATGTTTGTGGACCACTTATTAAATGTTCATGAATTTCTTAATAGTATCAACAACTTAGTTCCCTCTATTAAATTCAGCTTAGAAATTGGGGGGATAATTCTGTTCCATTTCTTGAACATAGTTAGCCCAGAATTTTTAGATAGCGCATTTAACAAGTTGCTTTACGTCAAAGCGAATTACATTATCCTCATTATTTCTTGGAGAACTCTTTACATAAATCTAAGAAATCTTTTTATAACACAAACAAAGAAAAGAAAGAATTTAAAAACATACTGTGTTTGTCATATAAAAATCTTATTCACCTGACTCGCGTACTTAGAGGCTTGGGAATTAATGTTGTGTTTACTTAAAGTAATTCTGTCAAGAGTTTATTAATTCGTAATGCCCCTGTGAATGTTCCTGAATGTATCTATTCTATTAAATGTAAGGACTGTAATTTAGTATATATATTAGTCAAACAGGCAAAACTTTGGCCACTAGAATCAAACAGCATAAATATTGTATTCGCACAGCTAATGAATTAAGTGCCATATTCGTTCATATACGTAACAATAATCATGCAATTAATAGGAATAATTCAGGTCTCTCGTTCAGAAATAATAATGTTGACAGAAATATAATAGAAGCTGCGTGTATTCAGCATATTAGTATTTTTAATGTTAGTTCCGGTAAACTTGAGGACTATTTTGAACCTTATTTTTAATCAGTGTAAAGACCGTTCTCCATCACCCTTCAATAATTTGAGGGATTAGATTCTTGGTAAGAGTTTCTGATGAGGCATGTAGATAGGTTGGGTGGAGTCATCTTTGTTTTCAGGGAAGAAGTAGGACTTGGTCGATAGTCGCATGGCCTCGCTGGAAGTAGAAATCTTTTCTCTTCCATCCTCAAAGAAGGTGTCGGTGGTCGGTGGTTCTGCCACCGGCATCTGTTGTCACTTTTTTTTAGGAGGCTTGCTCTTAATGCCTGCAAGTGGCTGGGTGAGCCCGGGCAACTGTCTTCTACTCACGCTCTCGTTTCTCTTCCACCTTTTTTATACTACTTTCCCATCTCTTCTTCTGTTTAAGTATCTTTTCGTTACTGTCCTTTTTCCTGGTCAGATCGACTGACCTCGATGTGTTTTCGGGTTCTCTGAAGATGATTTGGAATACGTTGGAAAGTACTTGAATTGGATGTTTTTTTTTTCTGCGGGTTATTTCAGAATAAATTAGCTAAAGTTGGCCCTACGGTCCTGGGGTCTTCGGCTCAATTACTGTTGGGGTTAATTGTTCGGTCAATAAAACTATAGAAAGGAATGTAGCCATAAAAATCTTAAGCTTCACAAATCTTGCCACAGTGGGTTCGGATGTGAAGCTTAAGATTTTCATGGCTGTGTTCTTTTCTATAGTTTTATTGACCCCCCGATAATAGAAAAGACGCAGCCATGAAAATCTTAAGCTTCACATCCGAACCCATTGTGTCAAGAATTATACACTGGGGAACAAAAAAAAAAGTTTTTCTTGGTGCCTGAGATTTTAGACCTTATTCTGGATATTTTCATGCCACTGATTCAGAAAATATCATCCATTTTGTTCTAACAGCTCTCGTTTTTGAGATATTGCATACGTCATTACCTACTTTATTACCCTTCTGGAACGGTATTATGAGTTGCTCGTAAATCTAAATGCATCTGTATAATTAAATTGTAGCTATGATTTTGCTGATGTTGCTGTTTTGCACGTGTATTGTACATGTACTAACGTGAATTCTTTCCTGTTACAGGTGTTGACATGGCTTCATCACGAAGAAAGTGTTTAAATCATCCAGATGTTTTTTGTTTTATCTGCGGAGAGTACACGTTCATTGAACAGAGAAAAACTATTACTGATTTTGTGAAAAAAGCTTATTTTGCCTATTTCAAAGTACAACTAGGGGACCAAGATAAGCCATGGGCTCCTCATGTTGTGTGTAAAACGTGTACGGAGCATCTGCGGCAATGGACCAACGGAAAGAGGAGGTGCCTGAAATTTGGTATACCAATGGTATGGAGAGAACAGAGAAACCACAGTGATGACTGTTACTTTTGTTTGGTGAATATAAAGGACATCAATGGACGTAACCGGAGTAAATGGACGTATCCTGACATAGACTCAGCTAGACGGCCTGTTTCACATTCAGATGAGATACCTGTCCCATCATTCAGCCATCTTCCAGAGCTCCCTCAAGATGATGATGAATCTGCTACTGACAAAGAAAGCATATGTGGGCAAAATGACAGTGATTTCGAAGGACCGTCATCAGTTGCAGGTTTTAGTCAACACGAATTAAACGACCTCATAAGGGACTTAAGTCTTTCGAAGAAATCGTCTGAATTGTTAGCTTCCAGGCTGGGAGAAAAAAATTTACTGCTGCCGGGAACCAAAATCACGTTATATCGCGACAGAGAAAAAGATTTACTGCCCTTCTTCTCAAAAGAGAACGATTTAGTTTTCTGCAACAACGTGCGCGGATTGCTGATGAAAATGGGCATATCGGAATACACACCAAGTGAATGGCGGTTATTCATAGAACTCCAAACGGAGCCTAAAATGTGTTCTTCTACACAACGGCAACAGATACAGATCAATCCCAATTGGTCACCCAGTCGGTATGAGAGAAGAGCACGGGACAGTCGCCCTAGTCCTAGAAAAGATATCATACCGAGACCACCAATGGGTGATCTGTGTGGATCTGAAGATGGTGAATTTTCTCCTGGGCCAGCAGAGCGGGTACACCAAGTACCCGTGCTTTATATGTCTCTGGGACAGTAGAGCTAAAGATGAACACTGGGTGAGAAGGCAGTGGCCTCTGAGAGAAAACATGGTGGTTGGAGAAAAAAATATCATCAAAGAAGCTTTGGTTGACAGAGAAAGGATCATATTGCCACCACTGCACATCAAACTAGGTTTGATGAAACAATTTATAAAGGCTTTGAACAGAGATGGGACGTGTTTTGGCTACATATGTAGAAAATTTCCTGCGCTGAGCATGGAAAAGCTGAAGGCAGGTATTTTCGATGGACCGCAAATCCGGGAACTCATGAAAGACCCGCGTTTCCAAGATTCAATGGACAACATTGAGGCACGTGCGTGGTCATCGTTTAGTATGGTTGTGAAGAATTTCCTTGGGAACTATAAGGCCGATAACTACGGTGAACTAGTGGAGAATATGCTCTCTTCTTTTTGTAAACTTGGCTGTAAAATGAGCATCAAACTGCATTACCTCCACAGTCATTTGGATCGTTTCCCAGATAACCTCGGTGATCTAAGCGAGGAACAGGGTGAACGATTTCACCAAGAACTAAGGACCATGGAAGAACGGTACCGCGGACGATGGGATACTCACATGATGGCAGATTACTGCTGGAGCATCCAACGCGAATGTCCTGGCACATCTCATCGCAAGAAATCTCAGAAACGCGGTTTATGTGAGATGTCTCAATGAAAGAACTTTTTTTGCCGTTCGTGTCTCAAGCTTGTTTGAATTTAATAAATTTTTCGTACCTTATGCTTGTTTGATGTTAATACACTATTTTTGCTGACATTCATCATACTTTTGTATTCAATTGACAACAACAGTGATTGCCAGTCAGCAATTATATATTATATACATTATATAGAAATATATATAGATATATATCATATCTTGATAAGCAGAGCTGATGGAGAAAAACTAATGTCATTTTTAGAATCAGCGACCTCAATATACCCAGAAACAGGTCTAACATCTAAGTCACCAAAAGTTGTGTTCCCCAGTGAATTATTCTTCGCCCATAGTTCGTGACGTCACTCATATTAATTACCTCCGCCCATTTTATGACGTGTCTATGATGTCACTATCTTTCAACCAATCCGAAATACATGTGTCTACAGATAGGACTACCTTTTTATAGTATATATAAGTTCACGTTTAATATAAAGCTCAGCCATATAAGTTATATATATCGTGTAACAAAAATATGTCCTTCATTTAAAATGCTGTTATTTTGCTTACATTTATTTCTAAAGCACTGAAATTTCTAAAAATAATAATAAATGTATCAAAGATTATTTCATAACAAATTTATTAAGATATTAAAAATGGAAGTTAAGTTCTGAATTTTCCAACACCTGATTTTTATTTTTTGCGCTTTGAAAATTGTTGTTTGAAAGTAAAATTTAAAAAGAAAAATCTAATTTCATAAAAATAGCGGTTGTTGTTGTGTTGTTGTTGTTGTTGTTGTTGTTTAGGGAAAGCTTTGTTTTCAGTTTAGTTCGACGCAAGTAACACGTATGTAATTTCTTTGCCAATAAACCTTTTCATTTTCATTTATATATATATACATATTTATTATTCAGGTAGACTATAGTCCATATGACAATATTATTAATACAATGACAGTTCATATACTAAGGATAGAAATATATACACAATTGCTTAGAAATAATACTGTAATGTCGGAGTTAAGTGGAACTACAGACAAACTTTTTCGTACCAAGAATTCCATAGCTTAGAGAATAAATGGCAGGACTCATGGATAGCTTGGATAATCGGGTTGGTTAATTTTTTTAATTCTTTGCATTAGACTGTATTGAGCGCATCTTGTTACCTCCGGGAAGCTCGGGACATTGCGGGGGTCAATCCCAGAATAGGCACCTGATGTACCTCAATCCCAGATGAAGCACCTGCGTTCAACCTCAATCCCAGAATAGGCACCTTGCAAGGAATTAAATAAAAAAAACCTGATGATTACAAAATGTATTGTTTATACAAAGTTTATTACAAATGTAATAAAGGCAAAGTTATAAAAGGTTTAAAGTGGTTTAATGAATAAAGAAAAATTTTAGATATTATAAATTCCTGCAATATGAGCCCGAATGTTTCTGAATCCATCTGAAGCTGGTAAGAATGGCAAAACTAACCAAAAAAGCAGAAGATATAACAAAAGATTAGGTTAGGTTAGAGTTGATTTTTTCAAATATTGATAAAAACAATGAAATTATATCTAAAAACTGTTTATATTTTTTTCTCCTCAATCCCAGATTAAGCACCTGTGTTTTGCCTCAATCCCAGATTAAGCACCTAAAAATGATTTCAGGTGCCTATTCTGGGATTGATCCCATTGCGGGTAGCAAACATTTGCGAAGCTGAGCATCTCGGGGGTAATTTATGTAAGAGTCTAAAAGACCCGTTGAACGGCAAATTTAGGGTTCTGCCAGAACCTTTTTTATAATTCACCCAGAGTTGCTGTCCGTATATATTACTGCAGAAAGTACGAAAGAGAGTGTCTTTAGCTTCACTTGTACAAAATTGAAAGTTCCTTATGGTCATATTCGCTTTAGCACACAGGCTTCGAGATTGTTTTCTTATATCCGAGTCATCACTCAAGGAGCTGGTAATAGTTTGACCCAAATACTTAAACTCTTGTACTTCCTCAATTACTCCACCATTCATTTTAAACCTTATATCAGCTGGCTGATTGCAGCTTTTAAGATGAAATTGAATAACCTTAGTTTTTGTAACATTAAAAAGAATATGTTTCTGCGAATACACTTCGCAGACTTTTAGTAGCCAAACCAGACCTTTAACAAAGGGACTTATTAACACCATATCATCGGCATAAACTAAGTTATTTATCCTTGTGTTATCTATACAACATCCCACTGTTGCTTCATTAAGTGACGCAATTAATCCGTCAATATGCACATTAAACAGCATAGGGGAGAGCAAGGAGCCTTGTCTCACCCCGCAAGAGGAGCCAAAACACTCGGATAGTACATTGCCCCACCTAACGGTGAAAGATTGGTGGGAATACCAAAATTTCAATACGTTCAATATGTACATAAAAACCTTCCTGTCTTCTAGTTTTTCAAATAAAATATTGTGGTTCACCCTATCATATATATATATATATATATATATATATATATATATATATATATATATATATATATATTTATTGCAAAAATAAGGGTTTCTTTTGTTTGGTGCTTTTTTTCAAGGGGGCTTTTGTGATTTTTTAGTTTACGTTTATCGAATAGGAAATCCATTTACATCTACAACCAATATAAAAAAGTACATGAAAAAGTAAAATTTTTTTTAAAAAAATTAAAAGAGTAAAGTTTCACATCGTCCGCCTATAAAAGGATACATTTCAGGTGAAAACGATATCAGTGATAGGATATGTGTCACACTATTTAGTTCCCAAAGTGGTATGACCGCAAAATGTTCGAGTGCATATGCAATTGCAATGTTGATCAATTGTTGCAAGGTGCCAGCCCCTTCCCCCATTGGGGGGTGGGGGTAACGGGGGATGGGGGTTAACGGGGGGGTGGGGGCAATGGGGAAGGGAATTACCCCCCCAAGTTGCATAAAGGGTGGTGAGGGGGTTTTGGGGGAGAGGGAGAATGACCTCCCCGCAAAAGGGGTAACCCAGGCACGCGAGTTTCCGAAGCACAAGCAGTGCCCGTAGTGCAGTGAGCCGAAGGCTCTGCTTGTAGGAAATAAATATATAGTTTAAATAAATTAATTTAATAGAATATCAGACGTGATGTAAAAAAATGTATGTTGTAAAAAAATGTTGTATATGGATATTTTAAATATATAAAATAGATTTTGTTTAAATTAAACTTAGGTCTACAGGTTACATCATTTGGTTTCAAACCAAAAATAGTTATGAAAACAGTATAAATAAGGAAGCTCTGTACATCCAAGTGAGGAACAGTAGCTAGCCGATATTGTTCGTGGAACATTTCTTTGAAAAACATTCCATCGGAAGTTTTTTAAGGATTAGATTAAGTTAGGTTAGGTTAGGTTACGTTAGATTGATTAGGTTGAGTTGATAATATGACGTTGGTTCGGTAACTGCGAGAGGAGTAGTGGTAAGACTCCTTCTAACTTAAATTTCTCTATATGGCATTTAATCAACAAGTTATTATGGGTTAAGTTAACTCAGCATAGGTTAGGTTAAGTTAGTTTATTAGATTGTCGATAGCATGTCCCGTTAACCAAATGGGTGTAGGTTCCCAAATGTTAAAGAAGTGCTATTTGTTCCGAGTGGTTCCGGTTGGTTCTCCCCACATGAATGGTTGAAACATTTGACTTTAAAAACATTAATCAATTAATCAGTTGGTTGGTTAATTGGGTTGAAATATTCCGTGTGTTTTAATATGCCTTAGTATTTTTCTTCAGTGATTGACACATTTGTACAGCTGCTGTCGAAAATTAAGTTCTCTCTCTCTCTCTGTATCTATCTATCTATCTCTCTCTACCTCTCTTTATTTACTCATTTATTTGCTCTTACAGCGTTTTAGCACCACACTTAATTTATTAGCAGCTTCTTTGCCTTAATAAAATGTTACATTACGTCCCAAAATTCATATATATATATATATATATATATATTATATATATATATATATTATATATATATATATATATATATATATATATATATAATTATATATATTGTAGTTAAGGAAAAGTTAAATTAACTCTTAGCAAAATTAACTGTTCCGATGATGACTGAAGATGTATAAAGATAAATCTATTAAATGTTTAGTGTATATGTGTGTGTGTGTGTGTGTGTGTGTGTGTGTGTGTGTGTGGTTGACATTGAGAGGCCAATAAGAAGCACAGTTTATTAAAAAATATAACATATCATACATACATAAAATTATCAATAAAATAGTCATTACAGAATAATGTCCAGTTTTGAATAGGTGATAAAACTCTAACGAAATGAGAGAGAGAGAATTACAGAGTTACAGGCTAACAAAGACCCTAAGATCCACTCTAGGCTAGCCCAAGAAAGAAATAGAAAGGTTAGAAATAACAATAATAAAAAAAAAACTCCACTAAAACCTTATCCCATGCTTACACTTATAGACGCGTAAAGCTTTCATGCAGAAATAGCAGTAGTACTAAAGTATAGAACAGACGAGGCTCTCTCCCTCCTCCGCCAGACACTACTGACAGAAAATAGCGATGAAAGGAGAGAGAGAGAGAGAGAGAGAGAGAGAGAGAGAGAGAGAGAGAGAGAGAGAGAGAGAAACTTTTTCCCAAATAATTTCAAAAGTCCTTGCTTCTAGAAATGAACTTTCACGCGTTCCACTTTTAATATAATTTCTTTTCTCCTTCATTTTTATTAAAATTTGGGTATTAGTTATGCAAAGAATGATTCCCAGAATGCAGTTTTCTTTTTCAAGTATTCGCAGAGGAAATATTAAGTATGAGGTTCCTGTTTATGGAATAAATTAATAGGAATAAATTTCTATATTCGTAATTTATACTTTGTTTTTGCACCTGCTTCACACACACCACTATATATATATATATAAAAAATCTATTACAATGAATGAATTCATTATTGGAGGTAGCAGGACATAAACTGAAATTTTATTATTATTACTTTATATATATAATATATATATATATATATATATATATATATATATATATATATATATATATATATTAGTGACTCTTTTAACATAAATTTTGTCATTGTAAAGAGCCCCCAAATCTTATGGTAATTTCTTTACTAAAAGGAAGGACTTTTGTTTCGTTCGGGGTAGGGAGAGGAAAAGATGAAAACGTGTGTATTTATAGGGTTTTATGCGCCTAAGTGGTGTAGTGGTTAGCATCGCTAACTACGAATCCACCGGCTCCGGGTCCGATTCCTGGCGAAAGTAGACGGCGCACTGCTTACCCAGTTGTTCATCCTTCCAGAAAAATAGGTTGGTAAATCAATGGGTACCCTGGGTGGCCTAGTGGTTAAGACACTGACTAGGCTGCTGAAATCGAGTCCGAAAGCGAGTCCGAGATCGAGTCCGGGCAAAGGCTTTGTAATTTCTGACCACCCGTGGTGGGTCGTGGTTCGGATTCCACGTTTGGCTGTTGATCCAAGGTGGAACAACAAGCTTGACCTCCTTCAGAATGAACAATTGGGGCGGAAGCAAAACCAAGGTTTGTATTTGTAAATGCTTGTTTTCGTGATTTTTTCAAAGTCTGATTATAAAAAAGAAAATGTTGTCTCTGAATATGCAACAAATTTTTTGAAAACACTTTGTAAACAAATGTGTGGGAGTGAAGCGGAAAACATCATCTCAAAATATTAGTTAAAAACATATTTCCCAACACCCACACCCACACACACACACATATATAATATATATATATATATTTATATATATTAGTGACCCCACCGCCTGCTAACTCCGCATCTCCTGCGATACAAGAAGGGAAGGATTCCTTCTTTCTACCCATGAAGGGCAACAATAGCCTCGGACATGGGCGCCGCGCCTGCCCAGGCTGCCCACGTAACTACAAACAGGCATGTGTGGGTGTGTGGAATGCAAGGGGAATAAATGATGAGCAAACGAGAGAAGAAGTGGTGTAGATGTTCGAGGGTGGAAGGCTTGGTGTCCTAGGATTGTGTAAAACAAAGATGAAAGGAGGCGAAGAGTGTGAATGGTGGGTTAAGGACGTGAAGGCGAGTATGAACGATAGGGCCAGCGGAAAAGATGTGAGCATGTTGATGAATGATGTATGGTATGAATCGATGAGAGACTTCTCGAGTGTTAGTTTCCGTATTGTGTGTGTGAAATTTAAGTTTGTGAGAATGAAAGTGACCGTAGTATCATAGTTGGATAGGTGCCGTGTGATGAATGATGATGAGGATGAGCAAAAAAGTTTCCCGAGAGAGCTTGATAGCGTGATCGGAAGGGTCTCTAAATGTTACAAAATATTTGTGATAGGAGACATGAATGAGAAAGTTGGTATGGGTTCGGAGGATGAGATGTTGGGAAGCATGGTGTACCAAGAATGAATGATAACGGCTGAAAGAACCATGGAGTGAGTGTGTGTAACAGTGTGTAACGATTACAGTTTTTGAACATAGGGGAATAAGTAAATATAACTGGTATAGAACAAATGATATACATGGTGAAAAAAGTTTCATAGATTATGTACTCGTGAAAAAAAGTTTGCTAAAAGAGGTATGTGACGTACGTGTAGTACGAAGTATGAGTGGGGGTCTCTCTGACCACATGATTGTCCTGTGTAAAGTGAGAATGTGTGGGAAGTGTAAGAAAGTGAATAGAAGAAAGGTGGGTCATAAAAGAATTACAGTGGAAAAGTTACTGATGAGAGAGGTGGTAGATGAGTACAGTGAAAGAGTGCATGATGAACTTGGTGTAAAAGATGCAGATCAAACGGATAGGAGCGTGATGTGAAATGTGTATAAGGAATGCAAGGAGTGTGTCGGGGAGGGGGGTGCTAAGACAGGTGCGAAGAAGAGGGCAACAGCGTGGTGGGATGCCAAGGTTGCGTAAGCGGTTGAGAATAAAATGAGGAAATGGTTGTTGTGTGCGCAGGGTAATTGCGATAGAGAAGAAAGTCGAAGAGGAAAGAGGGTGTATGAAGAGAGCAAGGGAAGTGTGAAGTGACTAGTGCACCAGAAGAAACATGGAATAATTAATGAGTTTGGAAGAAAGGTGAATGAGAACTATGTAGAGAGTAGGAAGTTGTCTGGAGAGGAAGTACGGAACTGCAGAAATTAAACTCTTCTCTTCTTCATTAGCATCTCTATTTCATATCCGAGCATGTTTGCCTTCTCACCCCAACTATATATACACACACACATACATATATATAAGAGAGAGAGAGAGAGAGAGAGAGAGAGAGAAAAGTTCATTATCAAGGAGATTATCCTTTATTTGTTATGAAGACAATAAATGTTCAAATTGCATTCCATTCAGATGTTGACACATGTTAATTCAATCATGTAAGCTATATTGAACGTTGCGTAGGACATCCCTTCCTTACTGATGTTGGTACATTCTTCTTGTATATTGTCTTTTAAGTGTTGAATAGTTCGTGGTCTTGTCTGATAAACAACCAATTTTAATTGTCCCCCAAAGGAAGGAAGCTACACGTAATAAAAATAATTTTACTTTCTCTTGTGAGATGTAATCAGTCATATTATTCATCAGTTATAAAACCCGAACAAGAAAAGAAACCATCAATTTTTATACTGTAACAAGCATTTGTTACAACCTGTAAATATAAATCTTTTTAAAGTTTTTACGAGACTATTGGACTAAATTTTGTAAAAACATTTGAATTTTTCCCGCAACAGGGATGAGAGCCTTCGTACAAAGATATTATTGACAAATCAAAGCGGTATTGCAGCTATTCGAATACTTCTTTGATAGAGAGTTTACAGTGTACTCATTATACGGACAAGTATGTATATATGAAAGGGAAGTTCACATCCATCCACTTCAGAGACTGCGAACAATATTATCTTTGTGCAGTAACATCCTTGAGCCAGTCCAAAATAAATCAAAATCCCCTCTTCGGTGATGTGGTAAACAAGGTGAATAAAGGGGGAAATATATATATATATCCCTCCACCTTTGAATCATCCGTCTTACACGTTTTTAATAAGCAGTTAACGGAACTATCTTTAGTAATGAGAGAGAGAGAGAGAGAGAGAGAGAGAGAGTTACAAGGACAAGAGGAAGCCTCAAAGACCTTTCGGTTTGCTCGGGATGGTTCATGTTATTAAACTAATGCATTTTTAATCATTCTAGCAGTATTAGAAAACTAAATTAAAAAGCACAAGGCTCTCTCCTCACCCTACGCTCTCTCCTCGCCAGAGGAGGGTACGAGAAAAGGTTGAAGAAAACACCTCGACCCTGGAAAAGTAACCAAGGAAATTTTACAGGAAAGAGGAGAATATATAAACTAGCTCGATAATTACGTTATACACAAATACAAATCGCGCACCACAGAGCACGCTGTTTAAACTCACACACTAATATGTTTGTGCTAATCGTATATCAACCACCTGGTATCGTCACAAAAACCTTGAACATATGTTTTGATTTTATAGAAAATATTTACAGCTCTAGTTACCTAGGTATCGGGTCAACAAAGTTCCCATGGTCCACTCTAGGTTAGCCCCAAAAGGATTAAGCAAACTCTCCATGTCTACACACAGTAGTTTGTCTGACAGCCTTTTTGATAAACCTAACGACACTCTTCAGAGTTGCCAAATCTATACTCTAAAGTCTAAATGTTTTTTTCGGCTGAGATAAATCACACAAAAAAGTTAAGAATCAAACCAAAATTATATAAATTCATTTGCTAACATCATTATTGGACTAAAATTTTGCAACTTTAATAATCTTTTGTAAACGTGGCACCACGGGAATTCTCCAGGGCATGGTGAGAGGGAATGCCAGTTCGTGCTCCATCGGCGTGTCGGTCGGATAGCTTTTTGGAGAAAGTATTTTTTCGTTAACAACCCTCTAACAAGTGTAGTGATAAAACTTAAATTTCTACTTCAACTTTGCTCTGTTAAATCTAATTTCATGAGAAGTGAACTATCGTGTGAAATAAAACTGAAAAGGATAACGCCTCATTTCTATCCTTCTCACGAAAAATTAAGTAAGAAATTCTTTTCCTCTTAACGGATTGAGAGGGAAGGGGACGCCAAATCGACGAGGGCTTAAAATTGTTCGTAACACGCCAGTCAGAGAGTGGCTTCGGCCTCAAGCTACAGAGAAGAACCTGGACGTAAGCGGTATACATTTCTGTTGTCGATGCAACGAAGCAACATACTGAGTTATCTAAAAAAGGAAATAGTGTAAACGTCATATACAACAGAGAAGAGCACACACATACCGACAGTGGCGATCTTCAGGGATTTCATGTAAGGTTAAGTCGTGATATTTTCGTTAGTTTTAACGAAAATATTACGATTTAACCAACCAATTGTTAAGGGCGTACAGTTACCAAACCGGGCATGCAATAATTTTCCCGTAGGTTTAACGAAAATATCACGACTTAACCTCACATGAAATCCCTGAACATTTTAGGGATTTCATGAAATCCCTAGTTGCACAGATTCTCTACAACATATACATATATAAAAACCCATTACCCGACACATGTACGCGCAAAGCCATCACGCTGGCAGTGATGAAATGCTTCTATAGGAAAGACGTTGAAACGAATTGAGGAAGCAAATCAGATTTTCTACACCATGCTCTCACTCTTCACATGCACCCAACCCACCAAGAGAAGGAAAAGAAAAAAAGAAATAGGGACGGCAGAAACGCAACTTCACCTCACCTAATACAAGCTATGCATTTTTTTAAAGTTTTTGTTCATTAAGGAAATTATATATTTCTACAAAATACTTCTAGTCCATTAACAAGGCAGGCAAGTGTGTGAGTTTGTTTTCTGTAATTGGATGTCTGTGATGTGTATGGGTCTGCTAACTCTTTGAATGTGGCCCAGTTTCAATCTGGGTCTCCCGCCGTAAAAGGTGTTTATGCGGCAAGTGATATACTGAGTCGTTCATACTCCGCCGCGGTGTTGTGCCACCACGAGAGTAGGAAAAATCTCTTTCCGTCGAGGAATATCAGTGCAACCAGAGACGTCTCTCTAAAGTGGAGGAGAACTAAGTATAGGAGTAACTTTTTAAACAAACTTCTGCGGGGTTACGTTATAATACGAATTTCAAAATATTTATTTAATGGTTTCTTAAATCATGTTATATGTGGGAACAGTCTTAAACCCTGGAGTGTATTCAAAACTTTGTCCAGCTTATTTTTAAACAAATTTACACTTTGGTTTGAAACAACCTCCGAGGGAAGTTGGTTCCAGATATTAACTATTTTATAGGAAAACAAATTACCGCGGATGGGGATACTAAATGTTCTTAGTTCCAACTTAAAGCCATTATTTTTGTCGGATTGGTATTAAATAAGAATAATTTCCTGTAGTTTCCCTTGTCTATTCCATTGAGTATCTTGAAAATTTGAATAAGCTGACCGCGCAACCTCCTGGTCTCTAAAGTAAACAGATTTAAGCTCTCTAATCTTCGTTGGTAGTTTTGCAGTCTCATTAAAGGGATTAATTTTGTGGCCCTTGCTTGTTCCCTTTCCACCCTTTCTATATCCTTCCTAAGAGTCGGAGACCAAAACTGCACACGATATTCGAGTTGGGGTCTAACCAGTGAGCTGTAAAGAGACATTACAATCTCCTTGTTTCCATGGAACTGTCTTTTAATATAACCTAGTATGTTTAAGGCCCTTTTTTTTCGATTTCCGCATAGTGCTTTGACGGTTTGAAATCATTACTGATATAAACTCCAAAGTCTTTCTTTAGATCAGACTCGGTCAAGTTCCTCCCCGAGAGAGAGAGAGAGAGAGAGAGAGGAGAGAGAGAGAGAGAGAGAGAGAGAGAGAGAGAGAGATTTATATACTGCGTTTTTAGCCTTTTGTCTCTCTTGTGTATATGGTCTAGTTTTGTCTGGCGTTACGCCCCGATACATGCATGAACTGATTGAGTGGATCAATTTATGAAAATCCTTTCAGTAAAAGGTATTCGAAAATAAATTCGCCGAAAAAAGCAATGCTTTAAAAATTCACTATAAATTGCGGATTAGTAATTTCTGGTTGTTTTTTTTAAAGTATATACACACACACACATTTTTGCCGACAAAATTAAATTTCAAACAATCATCAAAAAATTACTAATTTGGGACAATTTGTGAAGTTATTTTTTCGGCAAATTTATTTCCGCTACTGTATAATCGATGACCAGATTTCTTTGCCTCTTTTAGGAAAACAAATTATAGAAATTATAAGTGTGTACCTTCGCTTACTTGGCTTCTAGCATTTTATACCAATCACCATTTTAGTGTGGAAATGGTTTTCCACAGGAATTAAATTTTGTTAAAATTTAAAGATATTACTATTTTTTATAAATTAATGTATTGATCTTTTAATCTTCAATAATTTATAAATTGGCTTAATGTCTGCAGTGGGTATTTGGCAGCCTAACGACTCTCTCCAGTGTTGTCAAATCGTCAAATCTATAATCCTAAAAGGACGACGCCTAAATTCTGAATGTTCCCTTCAGATAAGATCAGTCACATAAAAGAGTTAATTGTAAAACCAAAATTTATAATTTATTTGCCATCATTATTATTAGACTAAAATTTTGGAACTTTAATAATCTCTCGTACGTGACACCAAGGGAGTTCTCCCGGGCAGCGTGGTGGTTGATGGAAGTGCCCAAGAGTTCAAAAGTCAGCTGTCGCCCAACCCTCTAGTCGGTCGCTTAGTGCTCCTAGAAAGCTTGTTGTGAAACCCTCTAAACAAATGTAGTGAACAAGTTCGAGTTTCATTATAACTCTGTCCTTTAGTCCATCTTTTGTGTGAGGTGCATTCATTATCCGGTGAAATAAACTGTTTATAGGATAACGTCTCGTTCTAGCCTTTTCAAGAAAGTTAAGCGATTCTTCTCTCACGCATCGAAAAAAATGGACGCTTGACGAGGGCATAAGTCGTGTCCGACGCCTGTAGTCAGATCGAACTCGGTTTGAAGAACCTGTAAGTTATGCGGTATACACCTCGGCTGTGGGAGCACCGAAGCAACATACTGAGTTACCTAAAAAAAGGGGATAAGAAAAAGAAGAAACACTAAACTGTGTGTGTGTGTGTGTGTGTTATATAAACCCATCCGTCGACACTCGCATTAAAACCGAAGTGAGAGGGTTTCGGGATCAAATCCCTCGTACTTGTCATAAATTTTAAACAAAATTTTTAAATCAAACTGTCTCCATCAACCCAGCAGAAGAGGCTCATTTGCCAATAACTCACAGTAAAACGAATAACTTAACTTGGCACTAGTATTCTATTGTCTTCATCCTTTATCTTTCTCTTCGTCTTCCACCTATATAAACAGTCGACAACAATTAAACAAACTTTTGGTCGTATAAATAATTCAGAAAATTTGTCATCGTGCTTCCAAATTAAAAACATTTTAGTTATAATCAATTTGAAACAAAGTTAAAATAAACTTTATATTTACCGTAAGTTTCTCTCATGTCAACTTTATGCTTGAAGTGTATAAAGTCTTTTTAGTTATTATTATTATTATTTGCGAGAAAGTTTCTGCATTCACTCACAAAGTGGAAGAAATGACCAAATTAGGCCACGGCTTTTTTTTTTCTGCATTTCACCTGCGTTTTTCTATGAGTGAATTACGTTGGAAACATTTCAAATTCGTTTTTTTAATTTTCTTAACACCAAATTGTTTCGGACACCAATTTTTTTAACTGCATTATCGATCATTCTATGCCGCACTGAAACCGCAAGATACCGCATATTAACATGTGGAACCTCAAGATACCGCATATAAACATATGGAACTTCAAGAAACCGCAAGATACCGTATATAAACATGTGGAACCGCAAGAACGCGCAAGATACCGCATATAAACATGTGGAACCTCAAGAAACCGCAACATACCGCATATAAACATATGGAACCGCAAAAAAGCATAGAAACGCATAGAACCGTAAGAAATCGCACGGAACCGCGCGTTATTTCTTCATACCCGTAATTATTTGCGCAAAAAACCACAGCATAAGCAAGTCATTATTTTGTATGAATAAAAAATCTAAAAAAATTTTTATACGAATAAATTCTATATCCTTATTAATTATTTTAATTATTAATAAATATAAAGTAATAAAGCGCCTAACCGCGTCTAACCGCACTGAACCGCATTTCTTACTACTCGTAACTATTTCTGTAACACCAATGCATGAATAACCATTCCACAAATTATTGAAATTTCAAATTCAGTTCCATTTTTATGAATAAAATCAGGATCATTATTTTGATATGAATCGAGAATAGAAGCGATCAATCAGGGCTTTTCAAATGGAAATCCATCACTAGATTTATAGTTTCTTTATAAAAGATAATTTTATCCTTTTTTTTTTTTCACTTCTTTAACTTTGACGCAAATTTGGGACGAATTTACTTTGAACTTTTTCTATTTGCGAATTTCCCTCGAATTCAAAAATAAAGTCGATCACTGATTTGATTTGATTTTTAAGAATTAGTAATGTGATTTTTGATGACGTACTTGTCAGTCTATTCAAATTATTGTTATTATTATTATTATTATTATGTTAATTACTTTCGTTTATACTACTACTACTAATGATTTTTCTGGGTTGTTTAACTTTCTTTGTAACAGTAAAGGTCATGTGACGGAGAGGACCTACAGCTTTACGTGAGATCCAAACCAGGTAAAGGTCAATATATATAAAACATCTGAACGGAGATATATGTAATAATAATAATAATAACCTTTACCTAACCTATCAATCAAAAGCCGAAATCCGTCAATACGGGTAATGACTAGTCGTTACCCGTATTGACTGATTTCGCTGTTTGAATGTGGCACACACACACACACACACACACGTAATATATATATATATAATCATGCGGGTTGCTTCTACAGAGCTTCAATTTAATATTTAGGAGAAATCCAATGACAAGGAGAAATGTAAATGCCATGAAAAGTCTTCTTTAATGCGCAACGTTTCGAGCAATACGCTCATCTTCAGGCTGTATAATAACAATGTGAAATTAAAATCAATAATTGAATGAAAACAAGACAAAGAAAATTTCTATAACCTATTCCTAAAGGCAAATTTTAAAAGACTGAAAAAAGAGGGTTAAATTCTAAGTTATACAGATTTACATATAAAATTAAGAAGCTATTTTTAAATACATATAGTAAATGTGAAATTAATACACTGGAAAAATTAACAATAGTACACTGGAATAATGAAACTAACTAACCTTTCACTGCAATTTCCGAGGCTAGACTGATTTAAGCAGAGGCAAAACGAGAAAACATAAGATAAGATAAGATAAGATAAGATAAGATGGTGAGGGCGATTGGGGAAGGGGGGATTATAAGGAATTGGGGAAGGAGGAGGGATTATAAGAAATTTAAAGGGACAGCTGATGAGTCAACATTTAGCGTAGGGGTCAAGGTTTTAATGTAAAGCGATTCCAAAATTCTAAGTGAGTTGGGACAAGTATTACAACCAAGAATTTTAAAATTGTCTAAAGTGACATCAGTTTTACATTTTATACTGTGTTCCCGAATACTAGAAACTTCTTTAGTTTTTAAAATTTTACCTGTTCGGCCACTTATTCCCATATGCGAATAAAATCTAGCCCTGAGAGAGCGAACAGTGCTGCCAATGTAATTCTCAAGGAGACACCTAGGGCAGGTAAATAAATATACAACACCGCTACGCAACGAGTCAGGGGTTCGATCCTTCGCTGAGAAAAAGCTAAAGAAGTTTCTAGTATTCGGGAACACAGTATAAAATGTAAAACTGATGTCACTTTAGACAATTTTAAAATTCTTGGTTGTAATACTTGTCCCAACTCACTTAGAATTTTGGAATCGCTTTACATTAAAACCTTGACCCCTACGCTAAATGTTGACTCATCAGCTGTCCCTTTAAATTTCTTATAATCCCTCCTCCTTCCCCAATTCCTTATAATCCCCCCTTCCCCAATCGCCCTCACCATCTTATCTTATCTTATCTTATGTTTTCTCGTTTTGCCTCTGCTTAAATCAGTCTAGCCTCGGAAATTGCAGTGAAAGGTTAGTTAGTTTCATTATTCCAGTGTACTATTGTTAATTTTTCCAGTGTATTAATTTCACATTTACTATATGTATTTAAAAATAGCTTCTTAATTTTATATGTAAATCTGTATAACTTAGAATTTAACCCTCTTTTTTCAGTCTTTTAAAATTTGCCTTTATGAATAGGTTATAGAAATTTTCTTTGTCTTGTTTTTCATTCAATTATTGATTTTAATTTCACATTGTTATTATACAGCCTGAAGATGAGCGTATTGCTCGAAACGTTGCGCATTAAAGAAGACTTTTCATGGCATTTACATTTCTCCTTGTCATTGGATTTCTCCTATATATATATATATATATATATATATATATATATATATACCGCATGTGTGTGTATGTGTGAAAACGACATCGAGGATACTGAAACAGCAATAAGAGACTACAACATATGCAGAGCAGATAGAGTTGCTAGACGAGGAGGGTGGTATTGCATCTACGTGAAAAACACACACACATGTGAAGTGAAGGTAAGTAAATCAAACATCACATCCGAAATTATTATTTTAGAAGTAAAAGAACTGAATCTACCTATTGCAGCTACTGACCTATTGTTAAATAGGGAAAGTTGTTCCCCTTTCGGCTTGCAGTTAGAGGGGCTTGTTAATAGCGATTAATGGTCTTGGCAGAGTTCAATACGTCTTTCATCAGTTTAAACAACAGCTTGTATAAGCTCTTGCACCACTGGAAAATTGCAATTTGTGTTATCCTCTCCTTCAGTTCTTGCCTATTGTTGATTCTGTTTCTTCGGTACACCATCTCTTGTATGTTTCCTTCAGCCGAATAATCAACAGGATTCAAATCTGGGCTGTTTGTTGGCTTAAGATTGGGTTTAGTAAAGTCTGCGGTATTTACCCGTAGAAAATTAATACTGACTTGAGAAAGATGTGTCGGTGGTCGGTGCCTCATCTTGCGTGAGTGAAAAGCGTGGCATTCGATCTTTAGTGCAAGGCAACACACGGGACAGGACTTCTTCATAATAGTATTTTAAATTGACTTTCAATGAATATGAGGCGACCTTTTTGCAGGAAAGAAAGCGGCAACAGCAACATCTCCCTTGAAAGCTGTGTATACGCTTTCGTGTCTATATAGCAGGGTTTCGGAGCCGGAGTCGGAGCCGGAGTCGGTGAGCCAGTGAATTTTGCTTACCTGGAGCCGGAGCCGGAGCCAGAAACCTTGAAAATACGGCTCCATGGTCTGGCTCCGGGCGATATATTGCTACCTAAATTGTTATTTGTTAAATATAGGTTTAGTTGCAAATTATAATTCTTGTAATATATTACGAAAAATGGTACCATAGGATTCTTGGATTTTATGGAGGTGTGGGAGTTGCAGGAATAATCTGCAAATTTCCATTTTTTAACCATTAAATATTTGGGAAGATTTGTCTTAACAACACTTAATTATATAGGTAAATTTTTTTTATGGCGGTGGAGACCTTAGGTAGGTAGGTACTAACTATTTATCTAAGTAGGTAACTACCTAGATACATACCTAGTAAGGTTGGTCCTTCTTACTTGGATTGAACTATTTTTATTTTTAGGTCAATTATCTTGTATTGCTAAATTTCTTTTTTTTCAGATTCTTTGTAATTTGTACTTGATTCTTTAATTATAATTATCAGTCTATGACCCTTCATAATGGATAGAGATTCAATAAAGAAGTCTGATATATTCAAGTATTTTACTGAAAGTTCAGATAAGAAACACTATGTTTGTATTTGTGAAGTTTCTGATGCTTCGGGAAATATTTCAAAGTGTGGAACTAAAATTACCAAGCCTCAAAGCAAAAAGCCTGATGTCTCCTCAAGAGCATATAATTTGAAAAGACACTTGAGTCGATTACATCCTGAAATATCAAAAATGATGGAAGAAAAGAAGCAAATGCTTGAGCTTTCAAGACCCAGTACTTCTGCCAGTTCAAAAACTAAAGCAAACCAGCAAAACATTACTAAATTGGACAATTAGTTATATAAATCTAGATATTTATTTTATAATTAACAGAATTTACTATAAAAGAGCCGGAGCCAGAGCCGGAGCCAGACTGTAAAAAATTTCTGCTCCGGAGCCGGAGTCGGAGCCAGAAGTTTTTTTACCGGCTCCGAAACCCTGCTATATAGTATACAGTCATTCTGAATGTTAACCCTCCCCCTACCCCCGCAGTAAAACTCTTCCTATAGAAGAACCAAATTGTCTTTGACAAACTGCTTGGTGTTAAAACGTCTCAACAGGCGTTTACACCTTTTCATTCGTATTTTCTTCATTGCTGCCGTTGGTCATACATACCATACACCCTTATTATCTTGAATGCCTTCAAGTTGAGGTCAAGTTTTGAAATCTGCTGCACGGATTGCCATGAGGTGCATGTAAGTCTGAAGATTAGTTGGGAGCTCATGATGGTACATGGTTCATTTTTTTGACTGATGTTTTCTGCCCTGAGAGCACAACACATCCCCGACCATGGTGTCTTGCAGTGTTACATGTATAGTAGATCTTAGCTTTGATAACAATCTCCAACCGTTGGCGAAATTCTTTATACTGTACAGAATGGCCACAAAGTCCCTTTGCAGTGAAATTACAGCATATCCGTGTGTTGCCCTTTTTTTCATGCAAAGGGACTTTGTGGCCACCCTGCATATCGGGTGTTCCTTTATTGTAACAAAGCTGTTAATTAACCATACGTTTATTTTATAAGACAGTTAATTAGGTAACTACTATACAATTGTAAGTTTAATAATTTAAATAAATAAAATAATAAACTAATAAATTAAAATTGTCTCCGTTTAGTTATTGCTTTTTGTTGAGTTTCTTTTGGGGGGGGAGGGGGGAGCATGTTTGGCGTGGGTAATGAGTTTTGACAGTGTAATAGTCTTATAGTTTGTATAGAAAAAAAAATCATCTGATGAAATAAAATGTACGGGAAAAATACAAAAAAAAAAAAATGTTAAAATTCATCAGCAAATTATAATTGGTTGGGAAAATGACCTGATCACTGAAGAAAATTTAAAAAGTACATAAAAAATTAACCTAACGGTTAGAATACAATGTATTGTTGGGTCTGCAAAATTGAGGATTTATTTATAAGGTAAACATAGTATAATTTTGACAAGTAAAAAACATAAGTTAGGTTATAGGTTATAAATTCCAATAGGAGATTTTAGACACCAATCGGACAGGGAAGTACTCCGGGGAGGACGTTAGGCAGGAGACAGGGAGTGCTGGAATTCCCGTTTCTTCTGTCACTGTCCTCCTTAGCTGATCTTTATCCGTGTCTCATCTATCCTGCGAGCAGTGGCGGATTATCACTGAGGCTATTGAGGCTGAAGCCTCAGGATCCCATGCTTGAGGCCCCTCCCCCCCAATCAACTGAGTTTCGATGATATAATTCGAGATTTCTCAAACTTCTTTGATTAAATATGACAGAGTACACAAACTGACAAATTCCCTGTTTTATTTTGTTTTATAGGCCCTGAAGTAAAGCTTGTTTAATACTGTTTGGTTTTGGCAAACGGCAAAATACACTGTGTTAAGGTTCTTTTAAGTTTGTTTCTCAATTAGCCTGAGCACTGTACATTTAATTCGTGTAAATGTACTGTACATGTAGATGTATTATTACTAAAAAGCTATAGAAAAGGGGCACCATATTCTTCATTGCCCCGGGGCCGCGAGGTTTCTTAATCCGCCTCTGCCTGCGAGCAGTCCAGCATGCTCTCAAACACACACTTCTCCCTTTATTCCTCACTGTACGAGTATATACATGCATCTTACACACTACACAGTCTTTTCAAAATTTATATAAAGAAAAAGATGGCATCGTTGAGTCTCGTCAACCTTGGTTTCGGTTCACTCTTTCTTTGGAAGTGGCATTTTTGCGGGCGCTCGCCCTTTTCCCCCTCTTCTCTTCATAAAAAAAAGTAGGTCTCAGGTAACTCGAGACAAAATTATTGACCTCCTGCACGAAAACATCCAGACAGGTCTCACCTTGTTCTTACTGGAACATGTGACCTTGTTTTATTCAACCAATGGGGGTGTGAGAAAAATGATCACGTGGTGCGACATCTTGAGTTCATCAAATCATATAGTCGTAAATAATCTTAGTGTTCAAATAGTGCTTGAAATATATGATTAAATAATTTAATAATGTCAAATAGGTAACATAAGTTAATTAAATAACATAAAACGTTAAGAATTTGAAAAATTCATAAAATAGTGTATTTAAAGTTGTTTGTAAATTCCAGGATCACGGTCAGAAAGCCTTAAAAATATCCTGGCAGGAGACGCAACCACAGATGGGAAGCCACGAGCAAAACGAAACAAGAGCGTGCATAAGATCGGGGAATAGTTGGGAACAGCCAAACAGAGAGAGAGGGTCGTACACAGTCCATCATAAGATCGTATTTGCCCTCGCTTGTCATTTTTAGTTTGCATTTCTACACAGCCCATGGAAAATGGGGCCAACCCTCCGCAGCAACAACCGAAGAATGTACCACAAATGACTTCTCTTGCACTAGTCAAGAAGATGAAGTTTTAGGACAAAGAACTGAAATGTGACATTTTTTAAAGCAAAAGGCGCAAGGAAAGGAAATTTTTTAATCTTTACCGGGACAGGTATCCTTAAAATGTTTTTCGCTAGAACACATGACACAAAGTTTGAGCTCTCGACAGAACTTACAAGGATTGAAAGTATTAGCCTTTTGGGCTTGATCTTAACTTTAATTTCAGTTTTGAAATTTTGCAAAGTTGGAGTTTGAGCCGAAGTTTGTGATCTTGAAGAAGAGGGTTTGTTTGACTTAGGGGCGTCATCATTTTCAGTTTTAGCATTTGACAGGTTCTTTGAAGGTCTTAGTTTTTGAAGGGTCCGGATGACAGACACGTAGTTGTCTAAAACTTCTTTGAATTAATTTGAATTAATTTTATGACTTAACTCTTTTCTGAATGACAATGGAAGTTTTTGATACATATATGGCTCATTAATTTATTATCAATCGAATTGTCTTCAAAAAAATCTGTGTTAAAGTTCTTAAGATCGTACAACACAGCCCTAACTTCATTTAGCCAAATACTAAGCTTATCATACTGGTATTCCTCAATAGGTCTAGCATTAATTATTTTCCTAAAAGCTTCATCTGTTATAAAAGGGATATCCAAAAATTCAGCTTCAAGAAGATTCAGCGCTACTTCATAATTTGTATCTGTATTTGATAAATGTTTAATTATGGTATAGGCATAATCCTTAAGGTAACCCTTTAAGTACGCAAGTTTAGAAGAATCTGTTAGATCTACTCTAGAACCTATAACATTTTGGAATTGGGAAAGGAAGCTCTGAAAATTATCCTTGTCAGATACACCACTAAATGTATTGCACTGCAAATTGGGGGGGGGGGGGGGAGGGCTTCACGTTTTAATACAGCTTTAAAACCTGACAAATGATTTTCAAGTCCCTCAGAATTAGGCTGATTTCCTTCATTTGAATTGAAAGAGGCATTACTCTGAAGTTTCGGCTACCTTACGATCCTCAACAGCTTTATTTAAATTAGCCAACGATGTATTAATGTAAAAATGGTAATCAGACTGCGACTCAATCTCTCGTTCAAACAATTTTTTATCAAAGTAAAACAATTCATGAGTTCTATAAATCTCTATCAGGTTACCATCATAGGTTTTAATATCCTCTAAAGTTGAAGTGATGAAGTTAGACTGCAATTTTAAGTTTTCTTTAGTAAGCTCATTCATATCAAGTTTAAAAGTTTTATTTAACGTGCAAGTGATTTTTCGCTTGAAGACAGCCCTAGATATTAATTCCCGTGCAGCCGCTTTACAACTCTCTACATATAACGGAATTGATGTCTTCCGAGGTTTCCTTAGTATTAATTAACCCTAAAACAGAATCCTCAAACTCTGTCTCCATTGTAAAATTGGGGGAAAATGCTACCAGTCGGCTACCTCAAACGAAATTACCCCAAATATTGAAATACTAAAATGGTAAATTAGAGGTATAATAATGGTAATTGGATTCAGTATGCGGATCTTTTCCGTTTGACTGCCGCCATTGAAACAATTAAACTCCAGCCTTCTTTAGTTAGCTTTATAAGGCTAACTAACAAAAATATCACGACCTAACCTAACCAATCGTCAAGGTCGTACAGTTGACCTAACGATTGGTTAGGTTAGGTCGTGATATTTTTGTTAGTTAGCCTTATAAGGCTAAGTAAAGAAGGCTGGGGGCACTCACCTCTTATGTTTCAATGGCGGCAGTCAAACGGGAAAGATCCCAGTATGCTAAGCCACACTTCGTAAAATTACTAAAACGCCAAGGTAACAATTATGAGACCTAACTTGAGGCTCTTATACACACTAAACACAGTCAAAAGCCAATAAACAACTTTAAACTAAGCCCTAATTTATCCGATAGTTAAATCAAACCTACGCTCAGTTAGTAAGTAGAGCACCTAATGAAAAATTGATGAGTCGAACCAATTTAATCTATGTTGACTCCAAGCTTAAACTATAGTTGAAAAAGTTTTTCAATTATGTTAGAATTATGCCTAAACAAAACTCAAATTACGAAATCAAATTGCAAGCTTATAGCACTAAGCTTACTTATAGCAAACAAAATCCTAACACATAAATTTAACTAAAACCCTGGAAACCCTAATCCTTAATAATGAAATAACTAAACAAACCTTAAACCCTAAAACGAAATAAATTAACAAATGCTAACTCTTAATATTGAAATCGAGTACTTACCACCTGCGTAGTTTTGAGAAACTTGTTAGTTATTCAGAGATCTAATTATTAAGAATGTTTATAATATCAACTCAAATTAACCTGAAATTGCCAAATTACAATTCCTATTATAACAAACCATTACCAAACTTTTAGTAATTACGACAAAACTAAGAAAAAATAAAGAGATTCTTCCGAATTCTAAGTTTAAATTCTTAAACAACACCAAGAAAATTTTAAGACTGAATACCGAAGGCATATGCGCACAAACTGGCCGTTCAACTGTCAAAAAAAAACTGAAATTGAATGACGCGCTCCTGGACAGAAAATTCTGAAATCGGAAGTCGTGATTCCACGTATACTTTCTTTAAGGGCGCGTTCGAACTTACTTTATTTTAAGGGCGCGTTTGAACAAACCTATTTTAGTTATTTTAATTTTAATAATATATACACACAGGGTGGGTAAAAAAAAAGTGACCCCTTGGAGGTAAACTGTCATATTAAAAAAAGTAAGGTTACTAGAGTTCCCAAACTTCATGCATGCTTACCTTAGCATGTTGTTTGTCTTAATTGAGAAGTTGCTCGATGTGTCGCTATTCCTCCTCAACGCAGGCCTCCAAACGTGGACGCCACTGATCAATACACTTGTTTACATATCGTTGAGACACCTTCTCCCAGCCGAGCAGAATTCTTTCGCGTAGTTCATCTATGTCTCTTATATTGGTACCAGGGATGTAAACATTGGACTTCAGGGCTTCCCAAACACCATAATCTAGTGGTGGAAGATCGGGGTTACTAGCCGGCCACATATTGGGTTCGATAAAATCCGGTGTTTCGTTCTCAAGGAATATGACAGTTTGGCGTGTTCTGTGAGCAGGGGCTCCATCTTGTTGGAAAGTATATCTTTCACTCTATCTGATATTCGACGAATTAGTGGTGAAAGATATAGTTTCCAACAAGATGGAGCCCCTGCTCACAGATCACGCCAAACTGTCACATTCCTTGAGAACGAAACATCGGATTTTATCGAACCCAATATGTGGCCGGTTAGTAGCCCCGGTCTTTCACCACTAGATTATGGTGTTTGGGAATTCCTGAAGTCCAAAGTTTACATCCCTATCTGATATTCGACGAATTAGTGGTGAAAGATATAGTTTCCAACAAGATGGAGCCCCTGCTCACAGATCACGCCAAACTGTCACATTCCTTGAGAACGAAACATCGGATTTTATCGAACCCAATATGTGGCCGGTTAGTAGCCCCGGTCTTTCACCACTAGATTATGGTGTTTGGGAATTCCTGAAGTCCAAAGTTTACATCCCTGGTACCAATATAAGAGATATAGATGAACTACGCGAAAGAATTCTGCTTGGCTGGGAGAAGGTGTCTCAACGATATGTAAACAGGTGTATTGATCAGTAGCGTCCACGTTTGGAAGCGTTGAGCAGGAAGGGGGACACATCGAGCAACTTCTCAATTAAGACGAACAACATGCTAAGGTAAGCATCTATGAAGTTTGGGAGCTCTAGCGGTCCTATTCAAAGGAGTGACATAACGAAGGAGTGACATAACAAAGGAGTGACAAATCGGAGATAAAATTCAAAGGAGTGACACGAAAATACCAACAAAGAAGAAGAAAGAACAAATCCAGAGGGAAGAGAGGCTTGCAACTGTTAGGTTAGGTTAGGTTAGGTTAGGTTAGGTTTCTAGTTTTTGAAATAAACTCTTAATTTTAACAATTCTAACAAATTTTGTTTTTTTAAATAAAATTTTAATAATTATACTCCTTTGAATTTTATCTCCGATTTGTCACTCCTTTGTTATGTCATTCTTTCGTTACGGTATTTATGTCACTCCTTTGTTATGTCACTCCTTTGAAATGTCACTCCTTCGATACAGACCCAGCTCTAGTCCCCTTACTTTTTTTAATATGACAGTTTACCTCTAAGGGGTCACTTTTTTTTTACCCACCCTGTGTATATATTATTTCCTCGACAACCTTCTTATAAAAAATGAACAGTTTTAGGATAAAAGTTTGCTGAAGAAAAAACTATGGAAAAGTACTGAAATAAAAAAAAAATACTATTGGTGGAGAACTAACCCTATGCCACGCCTTCGCCTTTACGTGATTAGGTATCGAATATACTAACCTTCCGAGAAACGCCCCGTTCTAAAAAAAAATGCAAAAATAAAAATACATAATAAACAGTTTTCTCTGTCCACCACTCCCTTTTGGTGAGAGGGGCGGAGTAGGGGAGGGGATAACGATATATAAATTAGAATTAATTTTTAAACACTCCCATGTATTTTATCAGCGAAGTAAAGCTACAGATGAGCATTAACCTCATGAATAAATAAACTTTTACTAACACGTTTGCATTCATTAATGGACAGAAATAATCCATAAGTTGAATTGTCACATTTTGTTATTCACCAGCCTTCCCCAACCCTAATCCATCATTCTCAGTTCATTATTTCGTAAATGTTACTTCCTGTGCTTCATTATGGATTTCTTTATTACGTTATGAGATGATTATGGGAGAAGACTACAAAGTTTTACTTGTATATTTATTAGAAATGTATGGGAAAGGATATTTCCAAACCATATTTATTGATCAACTATATGCCATATTCACTCCAAATACATATGGAAATATTTTGCACTTCAGTGAAACATTTTTTTAAAACTTTATGCTCTCTACACGTCTCGCCGACGGGAAAAGGAAAGAAAATAAAATTTAGCTGGGTAATATATGAGTTTGCTGAAAATGTATATTACATGAAATTTGTTCTCATATGCTACTGTTTTAACATAAAATATTTTGAATAATGTTTTTTTTTTTTGCTATATTATTTTTAATTCATCTTTTAACCTCGGTAAAATTCTTTTTTTTTTTCTATCTTTACAACAGCGGTAGTGAACAGAGAATAAGATCTTTCCGTAGAAAAACTGCTCCTGCCACATTTGAACAAGGATGTATATTGTTATGTTTGGTTTCTCATATTGAAAAGTATAATAATGCTAGTAGATGATATAGTCAATGCGCTGCTTTGAAAATATTCGTATGAGACTACGTAAAAATAATTTCGATATTATCAGTGCATTGATTTCTAGGGAGAATTTTCAGTTTTTTGAGCTGAGAAGTGAGGGGAAGTTTAGGTGTGGGGGTGAGTAACAAAATGTGACTATATGTACTATAGTTTAGGAATAAACTCTTTCATTACTGAAAGCAAACATGCAACAAAAGGGTTATTAATTGACCAGGTTCAAACTCTGCGAATAAAAATGATTTAATAATTCTACACAATTGGAAATGACACTGTATAGTATAAGATCTTAATGGGAGAAATTTAAGATTTCATTTAAGGGAGAAACTGAGGGTAGAATTAAAGGATGCTACGAAAAAGACTCTATACTCATGAAGAGAAGCAGTTAAAAAAGTATAGCTTTAGACTATAGTGAAAGATCAAGTAAACTTTGCGAGTAACTTTAATGCAACACTTTGCAAATAGATTAGAACTATTGATTTTACGTCTAAGAAATTTTTGCATATATTAATAGCTGATAAACTACATTACTATTTCATTATAAACATTAATAATTCAACGTTTAAAAGGGATCTGAATTAAAGGATAAATCAGCCTATTTATATATATTTTATTTCCCACCAAATTTAATTTCATATATCCGAAATTTCAGAAATTGGTGGAAGCATAAAACCTTTGTGACAGTTAGTAGTCGAATTCACGATAGTTTTGAATCCCAATTCACACTATCGTTAACAAAACAGAAAACAACAACAACAGACTTTGATTCTAATTATCACTAAAAACTTAACGTGAGGAATAGTGCTGATAGATGTGTGTCGAGTTACAAATGATGCACATATCGAGATTGTCCAACTTCTTGAAATAACTTGGTGGATATGACATTTATATTGTAAACCTTATAAATATATATATATATATATATATATTTTTTTTAGTTGGGGTTGTTTAACCTCCTTCGCAACATCTACGGTCATATGACGGAGGGGACCTACAGCTTTACGTCAGATCCGAACCACGGGTCGCTACATAATCTGGGCGCAGAGGACGGTCTCCCATCCAACTACTACCCAGACCCAATGTCGCTTAACTATATATATATATATATATTTGAGGTGTCGCGCGGCGTAATGACGAATCATCCAATGGGCGAAAATTCCGTTTTCAATGCCAAAGTAACAACTTCAACGTTTCCTCTTATAACGTACCAAAGTCGTCCTTTTATTCCTTTACGTATTCACTCACTAAATAGCCATAAAATTACGAGGAAAATGCAACAAAAATAATTAAAATTCGTCCATTCTTTACAAAATATTGCTATAATCTTTCAATCTTTAAATCCTTATTTGCTATTTTACTTAATAAAAACTTCAAACGCTTCTTTTTTTTTTTTTGTCATGTAATCATTCGCTCATTCAATGTTCATAAAATTACTTACAAAATTTAAGAAAAAAACGTCGAATTACATCTAATTAAATAAAGTTCGGAGTATTTAAACTTTCGCAAACTTTAAAGCCGTTTTCCTCAAAACTTTTTGACACATTCGTCATTATGCGCGAGCGACGCCTCATGTATATATATATATATATATATATATATATATATATATATATAATATATATACACCTTATGAACCTTATGTTGTTTTGTGCGTTGGTCTCTCTTCACACGGAGGTCAAGCTGGTGGCCCCGCCTCTAGGTCTGGCCTGGTGAAGGAGCGAGTTGCTTTCTTGCGCTCTCCACCGTACATAGCCAGGCACGCCCGGCTCATCTGGTACTATCCTGAGCCAGGCATCCAGTCTTTTCTTGAAGACTTCAACTTTGACCCCCGTGACGTTTCTGAGGTATTTAGAAAGCTGGTTGAAAAGTTTTGGCCCCCTGACAACCAAGCTATTTTCCTTCAGGGTTGAGGAGGTCCCTTGTCGGGCCTTTAATTTGGGAACACTACACATTCTGCCTTTCCTATTTTCCAGTGTTGTTTGAATGGTAATTGGGTTTAGTTTGAGGTTTGGTACCAGTTTTTCGATCATTTTCCATATGTAGATTATGATGTACCTCTCTCTTCTTCTTTCCAGTGAGTACAGATTTAGTTTACGTAGTCTTTCCCAGTAGTTGAGTTCTTTGCAGCCATCAATCTTGGCTGTGAAATGCCTTTGCGTTTCTTCTAGTTTATTAGTTTCTTCCTTTTTATATGGGGACGTCAAAACTGAGCAGTATTCAAGTTTTGGTATAATCAGTGTTTTTAGCAGGGGAATCATTACTGTCCTGTCCCTTCTCTTGAACGTTCTTAGTACCTGTCCGGCGACTCTTTTTGCTTTATTTATCGCTATCTGATTTTGTGTTTCGAATTTCGCATCATCTGTCATTATTATCCCGAGATCAATCGCTTTCGTGCTTCTCTGAATTTCTTGTCTATCTGGAGCATAATATGCAGTCTGTTTAAGTTCTTCTTTTCTACCATATCTCAAGAGCTGAAATTTCTCGGTGTTGAATGACATGTTGTTGTCTTCTGACCATTTGTATATTTTGTTCGTGTCCCTCTGCAAGGCCTCCACGTCATGTACATCGCTGATTTTTCTGCTGATCTTTGTATCGTCTGCAAAGGATGTTACTATACTATTGCTGTTTACTCCGCTGTCTATGTCTGTTAACATGATTATGAACAGGAGTGGGGCCAGTACTGTCCCTTGTGGTATTGAGCTGCGTACTTCCGATTCTGATGATGATATACCTTGAATTTTGACGACCTGCAGACGATCTCTAAGGAAGTTGTAGATCCATTTTCCCACTTGGCCTGTTATTCCCATATATTTACTTTTATGTGCTATTATACATGGTCACATTTATCGAAAGCTTTAGCAAAATCTGTGTATATAACATTGTAGTTGTCATTGCCTTCCAATGCATCTAGGATATTGTTGTAGTGTTCTATGAGTTGTAATAGGCATGATCTACCTGATCGGAATCCATGCTGATTTTCGTTGAATCTTTCCCGTATCCCCAGGAAATCATAAATTTTCTCTCTAACTATTCTTTCAAATACTTTGGTGAGGTGGGACGTCAATGACACGGGTCTATAATTCTTTGCTTGAGATCTGTCCCCTCCTTTACTATATATAGGGACAATGTTTGCTCTTTTCAAGATGCTATATATTCAGATATAATATATATATATATATATATATATATATATATATATAGTATGTGCTACAACTCGGAATGATCCCCTGAGATACTTTTATGTTAACAGATCGTGCGTACAACAAGGAACTTTTCTGGGACATTAAATCCATATAATAATTCCAATAAGTAGGCCTAATGGCAAATGGAAATACTGAAGTTTTTCTTTTTCATAATTATAGCATTTCCACTAAAGTGGAAAAACTATAGCATTTCCACTATAGTGGAAAAAACTATCATTTCCACAATAGTGGAAAAAACTATCATTTCAACTATAGTGGAAAAAACTATAGCATTTCCACTATAGTGGATTTAATATCCCAGAAGCGTTCCTTGTTCCATGCACGGTCTGTGTGTAACACATATATATATATACTGTATATGAAGAAGAGGGTTTGTTTGACTTAGGGGCGTTATCATTTTCAGTTTTAGCATTTGACAGGTTCTTTGAAGGTATTAGTTTTTGAAGGGTCCGGATGACAGACACGTAGTTATCTAAAATTTCTTTGAATTAATTTGAATTAATTTTATGACTTAACTCTTTTCTGAATGACAATGGAAGTTTTGATACATTATATAGCTAATTAATTTATTACCAGGCGAATGTCTTCAAAAAATCTGTGTTAAAGTTCTTAAGATCGTACAACACAGCCCTAACTTCATTTAGCCAAATACTAAGCTTATCATACTGGTATTCCTCAATAGGTCTAGCATTAATTATTTTCCTAAAAGCTTCATCTGTTATAAAAGGGATATCCTTCATATATATATATATATATATATATATATATATATATATATATTAAACATTTCATATAAATAATTACTAAAATCTTTGAAATATATATGGAAATAGAATGAAAATAAATTAATTGTTACTTGTTAGTTATTAAGAAAATTAACTTTGAAAAAAAAAACCCCCTTTCAAGATTAAACGTTTAACTTTTTAACAAATTATTAACTTAAAATCTTTGAACTTAATTGTTTAAATTACTTCAAAGCTGCTTATACCTGTTCTAAGAATAAAAAATTAAATGAAATTAATTAAGTAATGACATTTTAGAATTAACTATTATGGAAATAATCTCAATGAGATTTCGTTACATTTTAGGGATAATGTAATTACTATTATGTATATTTTATTTCAAAAGGGGTTTAGTTCTTTTATACTTACGCCATTTTTTCCTTATATATACACACAGGTGTATTACATAATGATAAAATACAGCACCATGGAAGCAAAGTTTCTGGATATAATTTTAGTTCTATGACGCTGATCTTATTCTACCCAAGCCTAACCAAACAGAATCTAACTTAACTTAAACTAATTAACTATGAAATAAGTAGACTTGAATAAGATCGAATTGTTCGACCTTAAGCAGGTTCGAAAATTTTGCGATCGACTTTATAGCTGCAGTTCGATTTTATTCCTCTACAACCGCTGTTTCTAGGGAAAAACATGAAATCCAAAGTTAAACACAAAAAACAAGATTTGGATAAACTGGCATGAGCTGTCACTTCAGGAAGGTCATACTGTATATAAAGAAAATTATATATGACCTTTCAAATGTTCCGCGCAATGATTCCTCATTTCACGAAGGTCAAGCTTGTCGCCCCTCCTTTCGAGTTGGCCTGGTGAAGTAGTGAGTTAGTTTTTTGTACTCTCCACCTCACATAGCCAGGTACTCCCGGCTCATCGGGGATTGTTCTGAGCCAGGCGTCTAATCTTATTTTGAAGATGTCCACCGCAACACCACTCGTGTTCCTTAGGTCTTTAGGTAACTGATTAAACAGTCTTGGTCCTCTCACAACAAAACTATTTTCTTTCAGGGTTAAGGATGTTCCCTGTCTAGTCTTTAATTTGGGAATACGACACAGTCTTCCTTTTCTACTTTCCACCGTTGTTTGGGGAGTTACAAGGTTCAGAGTAAGATTAGGGACTAGTTTCTTCATTATTTTTCAAGTGTAAACAATGGTGTATCTCTCTCTTCTCCTTTACAGTGAATATAGGTTTAATTCGCGTAACCTTTCCCAGTAATTTAGTTCTTTGCACCCCTTGATCTTGTCTGTGAAGCTTCTCTGAATCCCTTCTAGCTGTCTAATGTCTTCTTTTATATGGGCTTGTTAGAACCGAGTAGTATTCTAATTTGGGTATGATCAGTGTTTTCAACAGAAGAAGCATTATATTCCTATCCCTTCATTTAAAGGTTCTCAGTATCTGCCCAGTTATTCTCTTAGTTCTGTTTACTGCTATCTTAATTTGCGTTTCAAATTTCGCAGCATCAATCATTACAACTTCTAAATGTTTTGCTTTAGAATTTCTCTGAATTTCCTGTCCATTTGGGATATTGTATTTCATGGATTTAAGGTCCTCCCTTTTTTCGTACCGTAACAGCTGAAATTTCTCAGTGTTAAACTTCATATTGTTGTCTTCCGTCTACTTGTAGATTTTGTTCATGGCTGTTTGTAGAGATCCTATATCCTCTGGGTTTCTTATTTTTCTACTGATCTTTGTGTCATCGGCAAAGGATGTTACTCTGCTGTCTCTGGTAACGTCCTCATCTATGTCAGTTAGCATGATTATGAAGAGCAGTGGAGCTAAGACTGTACCTTGTGGTAATGAGCTGAGGACCTCTGATTCTGATGAAAATATTCCTTGTACTGCAACGACTTGCTGCCGCTCACTAAGGAAATTATATATCCATTTCCCTACTTTTCCTGTTATTCCTATCTATTTCAGTTTATGTATGATATTATGATTCCATGGTCAGTGGTCACACTTGTCGAACGCTTTGGCAAAGTCTGTGTGTATTACATCATAGTTTTCATTGCTTTCCAGTGCATCAATAATGTTGTTGTAGTGTTCCATTAGTTGTGATAGGCATGATCTGCCTGACCGAAATCCATATTGGTTATCATTTAATTTTTTGGATCACTTTAACATATTGCTTCCCAGGAACCTCTCTTTAACATATTGCTTCCCAGTGTATATCACTTTAACATATTGCTTCCCGGTGTTAATCACTTTAACATATTGCTTCCAAATATTTAGGATAAGGAGTACGATAAAAATGTTGGATCACCTGAAGATCCGTCACCCTAGCCTTTTTGAGTTAGCTTTATAAGGCTAACTAACGAAAATATCACGACTTAATCTAACCAATCGTTTGGTCAACTGTACGCCCTTGACGATTGGTTAGGTTAGGTCGTGATATTTTCGTTAGTTAGCCTTATAAAGCTAACTAAAAAAGGCTGGGGTGACGGATCTTCAGGTGATCCAAAATGTTCGCTTTAATAAAGTAAAGGCATAAAAAGTAAATCATAACATGTTAAAATATTAGATTGAAAGTAAATTTATTAGAATTGTTGCGCTATATGGTCACACAAAGTGACCAACCAACCTTTCTCTTTTTAACATATTGCTTCCGAGGAGGGATCACTTTAGCATAGTGCTTCCCGAATGCTTTGGGAAGCAATATGTTAAAGTGATCCAATTTTTCCTGAGTTTCCAAAACGTCATAGATTTTCTGTCTAACTATTCTTTCAAATATTTTGGTGAGATGAGATGTAAGCGACACTAGCCTATAGTTTCTGGCCTCGGATCGATCTCCTCCTTTATATATTGGGACTATGTTCGCGCTCTTCAGGATACTTGTTATTTCTCCCGTGTCTAGTGATTGTCTCCATATCCAATATAGGGGCTCAGCGACTGCATTCTTGCAGTTTTTGATCAGTGTGGCATTCCATTTGTCCGATACTGCCGCTGAGTGTACTTTTAGTTTCCCTTTTGCTTGTGTAATATCATCCGTCGTAAAGTCGAAGTCCGTTATACTTTCCCCTTGTAGTTCCTCTTCAAAGAACGCGTTTTCTATCGCATATCAGTTTGCCAGTATATATATATATATATATATATATATATATATATATATATATATATATATATATTATATATTAGCATTGTTATTGAATGCATGGTTTCACCCGGGGTGACATTCTACCCGGTGACCCCTGGGGTCGGTAACTGGATGGCTCTTCCATTGACCCGTTCGTGGGTGTGACGCAATTAAGGCACACTGAACGATATTGTTTGTGACACGAAGATGGTAGAGTGAACCCATGTACGTTGTTTACCTTCGTATTATTTTTCACCCAAAACCTCAGCTTAGAAAAACTCTTTTTTTTACCTTTACTTTATATTAATGAGCGTGTCTTTATCACAAATTTTAAACGACAATTATGACTTCCACTGTTGTTATAAAATATACCAAAGTTTTACTATTCAATGATCTGATGTTCGTTCACGGAATAAATTAAAATACACTTACGTTATACAACTAATAAAGGTGAATAGGCCATGACCTGAAATCAAATAGGCCTAGGGAAATGGAAATATGACCTAACGCGGGAAGGGGTAAGGTCTAGGGCTTGAAGAGACATTGCGCTTCCGAAAACCCTGAGGGAGAACTGAAGTGAATTTACTGGCCAAAGTTCGTCTTAAAAGTAGGCCCCATTTTCCACAGGCTGGGAAGAGATATTAAACTAAAAATGACAAGGGAGGGCAGATACGATCTTCTGATGGACTGTTCTCGATTAATTTCCTCTGCTTGACTCTCTGACCGACTTTTGATTTGACTTCCACTGACTCTCACTCACTCTCTCGATCTGCGCTGCGCTCTCTTTTCCCTTCTAGAATTCGGATTTTCATTTCGCACTAGGAAAAAACAATTGTGCTTCTTTTTTTTCTTTTTATTCTGGAACTTGGAAACAATTTTAAAATACATTATGAGTTTTACAAATTCTTAATTGTTTTGTATTTAATTCGCTTAGGTTGCTTATTTGACAATATCAGATGATTTTTATATTTATTTCAAGTATTATTTGGAACTAAGATTATTTACGAATGCATGATTTGTTGAAATGGAGGTGTGTCATCACGTGACGTATTCTCTCACACCCCAGTAATTGAACAAAACAACGTCACATATTCTAGTACAAACACATTAAGACCCGTTTGGATGTTTTTGTGAAAGTAGTCATTATTGTTTTCTGGGCTTTACCTTCGGCCTACTTGGAATTTATATCCTAATTTATGTTTTTTATTCACAGTATATTAAAAATTTTACTATATTTTATATTATTAATAAATCCCAAATTTTGCAATCCCAGCATTATTATTACTAGTACAGTTCCCGCCGCTTTGCTGACGGTTAGACAGGCTAAACTACAAAAAAAGAACCCAGCCGTGAAAATTTTGAGCTTCACATTGTGTCAACATTTCTGAATCTGGTATCTCCCAAAACCTCCTCACCCCCATTCATACAACTTGGGGGCTAACCCCCTCCCCATTACCCCCACCCGTCCCCATTACCCACCATCCCCATTACCCCCACCGTCCCCATTACCCACCCATCCCCCATTACCCCCACCCCCACCCTTCCCCCATTGCTAAACTACAGAAAAGAACACAGTCATGAAAATCTTGAGCTTCACATTTCCGCCCGCAATACAATTTCTGAATTTTTTTTACAATTTCTGAATTTTTTTCTAACAATTTTTTCTCACAATTTCTGAAAGTGTGACGGACAGAAGGACAGCTCTCTTATTATAATATATAGATTACTAGTACAGTTCCCGTCACTTCGCTGACGGTTAGACAGGCTAAACTACAAAAAAGAACCCAGCCGTGAAAATTTTGGGCTTCACATTGTGTCAACATTTCTGAATCTGGTATCTCCCAAAACCTCCTCACCCCCATTCAACTTGGGGGCTAACCCCCTCCCCCATTACCCCCACCCCTCCCCATTACCACACCAATCCCCCATTACCCCCACCCCCCACCCTTCCTCCAATCCCCACCCTTCCCCCGTTGCTTAACTACAGAAAAGAACACAGTCATGAAAATCTTGAGCTTCACATTGCCGCCCGTAATACAATTTCTGAATTTTTTTACAATTTCTGAATTTTTTTCTCACAATTTTTTCTAACAATTTCTGAAAGTGTGACGGACGGACAGACAGACAGACAGACGGACAGACAGCTCTCTTATTATAGTATACAGGGTGGGCCGTAAGTTTCCATACATAGGAAAAATAAACATTTTTTTATGGACAACCATTTTTATTTATATAATATGCTCTACATGGTTGCCATTGTTTTGAAAACACATTTCAATACGTGTTCCCCACTGTTGATGAACACGCATTAGCACAGTTGACGTTATGCTTGTAATGGCGTTGGTGATACGTTCCTTTAGATGATTTATGTCTCGTATCTTTTTCTGATACACCATGGCCTTCAAGTGCCCCCAAAGATAGAAATCAAGGGGGGTGAGATCTGGGGATCTGGGAGGCCACTCCACAGGACCACGCCGACCAATCCAAGCATCCGGAAACTGCTGCTGATCCAAATACCGACGCACGTGAAGACCATAATGAGGTGGAGCTCCATCTTGCTGGAAGTAAACTGGGAAGTTACCTTCCTCGTTTAGCAGGGATGGGAAAATCTCTTCTTGCAACATGTTAAGATACCTTTCGGCATTAAGATTTCCACTGACAAAAATTGGTCCAATAATTCTGTCACCCCATATCCCCCACACCATCACTTTACCGGCACCTTGCATCTTCGTCGGACTCAGCCAGTTAGGGTTAGCATTACTCCAATAACGTATGTTTTGCCGATTAACCTCTCCATTGACGTAAAAATTTGCTTCATCAGTAAACAAGATCTTAGTTGAAAAGTTTGCATCCTCGTTCACTTTGGTTAATGCCCATTCACAGAATTCCATCCGTCTATCCGGGTCGTCTTCACTCAAATGCTGTGCCATATGCAATTTGTATGGATGCCATTTGTTTGCTTTCAAAATGCGCCTGATACTCGATCTGCTGACACCACTTTCTGCAGACAACCGTCGTGTACTTTTTCTGGGACTCCGTGTAAGCGCTGTAAGTATCGTAGCTGTTGTGTCTTCATCGGTGGCTGTACGTCTTGGACCACTTCGCGGTTGATCTGCAACATTTCCAGTTTTCTGAAACTTGTTAATAAGTTTTGCCACAGTGTCGTGTGTGATGTTCGTTCCATGTTGTCTGTTAAAGTTCATTGCAACCATGCGACTGCTTCCCGACCCAGCCATCAGTATGATTTCAATTCGTTGCTCTTTCGTCAAACGCATATTCTTAGGGTATCTGAAACATAAAACAAACGTTTAAATTTTCCTATGTATGGAAACTTACGGCCCACCCTGTACTAGATTATTATTATTATTATTATTATATGTCCTGACTGAATCATGAACAGAGTATCGATTTAGTTTGGTTTTTGGGGAACACCTTGTATGCAGACACTCTATATGAAACTCACTAATTCCATTTAGAGGAATTACCCCTCACTCCTTGACTGTTCAGTACTTTTAGTACCGACAATGTTATGAGACGGCTCTGAATTGCAGGCACAAAATTGAATTTCATAAAATCGACATTCGACATTATTCCAGTTTCGACCGGAAATTAAAATGAATATGAAAAGTTTGTTCAATATTCCAACTGAAAGTGACTAACCAATATATTTACGTTTCAGATTATAAGTGAAAATGACCAACCTCAACTGACCTACCGTAACCTAATCGGGTATAATGTAACCTAACCTAACCAAACAGAATCTAACCTAATTTGAACTAACTTAACATGAATAAGTAAACTTGAATACGATCGAATTGTTCGAAAAATTTTGTGTTCGACTTTTTCCTCCAGTTCGATGTTGTTCCTCTACAACCGCTGTTCCGAGGGAAAAACATGAAATCCAAAGTTAAACATAAAAATCAAGATTTGGATGAACTGGCATGATTTGTCACCTCAGGGAGTCATATGTAAAATAAAATTATATATATATCAGTGGCGACTCGTGACATTTTTGTTCAGGCATGCAATGTTATGGAATGGAAGAAAAACATCCGCCTAACCCTCTTGCCCAAACTTTGCATATTGTTTACATAGAACTTAGCAAGTTAAAGGTGTTTTACAAACTTTTGGGGACCTCTTTGAAGGAAAGTTCATTTAATGTTAGGCTTAAATATGCGAACAAAAAATTAGACATATTTATATATAGTAGTTACCGAATTGATCTAAAGAAAAAGATACAAATTTAAAATTTACCTTAAATAATTGTGAAGCATTATTTGAATTGAAATTCTGCTCTCCTAGTTTTCCTGCAAAATTCTTCGATGACCAAATTGTAAAAGTACTCTCGATTCTCCATAAGCTTCTTGAGGAAATTTTTTTCAATTGAAATTAAGGCAAGATTAGATAGCCTTTCTTCACTTTGGGAACTCCGTAAATAACTTTTAATTCTTTTAAGCGCAGAAAATGATCGCTCAACACTTGCTGTCGATATTGGTATAGTTAGAATCAAATTCGTCAATTTATATATTTCCTTAAGACCTTTGTGCATTTCGCTTTCCAGTAGATATTTTAGGAGCTCAGCAACATTCTTTTTGGCAAAAGATTTGTGCGAATATAAAACACACAATTCAGAACGGAGACGAGGAAACTCAAAAAATGAATTGTAGCTTCTTTTCAAAGATTCAAAAGCTCTCTCTGGGAAAGTAACATCATAGAACTCAAATTTTTTGCAATCTAAAAGCTCAATGAATTCCAATTTTTCCATTGAACTGAAACGCTCTTTCATTTGAAGAAGTATATTATCGAATATTTCATGAAATAGTTGACTATACTTCTCTTGTGGAGAAAGACTCTGTTTCCTTTTACATACAGGTTCACCACATCTTTCTGTTATCAAGTCCCACATATCTGCAAATTTTGTATCCCTTATTTGTTTGATTTTTTTCATAGTGCTTTCAACGGTGATTGAGCTATACACAATATCCATAGATTTTGTTTGCAGCACATTAAATAGATATTCAGTAAAAGGAAAAATTGAAGAAAATACTTCTAATAAAAAATTAAAATCGAAAGTATCGATACCAGCAAGCAATCCGCGTGCACTATTTTTGTTTTTTCATCAAATTTCTTTGGGTTTTCAAGAATGCTTTTTAAAAGATCTATTAAATCTTCTTTATTTTCCTTAACTCTTTCAACTAGACGAGATGAATAGTTCCACCGCGTTGGAGCCAGTTTAGGGAAACGCTTTCCAACAACTTTGTCAAGCATTGAAGTTCGCTTAGTTGAACTGCTGAAAAATGATGACAAACTTCCTAATACTGAAAAAAAATTATTACATTCGGAAATTTCAGCGACAGCTTGGGATAAAACAAGGTTAAGTTTATGGGCGTAGCAGTGAAGAAAAATAGCCTCTGGTACAGTTTCTCTAATCTTTGTTTGTACTCCATTAAGATCGCTCCCCATAACAGCAGCACCGTCGTAGGTTTGAGCAACTAATTTTTTCAAACAGCCCAGTTCACCTAGTTGCCTTATAGATAAATCAGAAATCGCTCCTGCACTTCTATCATTGCTGACGTCATTGAATTTTATAAATCGTTCACAAATCTCTCCATGTTTTTAACATAACGAACAACAGTAGAGAGTTGAGAAAAACAGCTGACATCAGATGTTTCATCTAATAAATCGCCACATACATGCAGTCGATAAGCTCACGTTTTATTTGTTCTAACATAACTGCACTAATAGATTGAATTATGTCATTCTGAATAGCAGATGATGTTCCCTTAAAAACAGTCGCAGTTTTTAAATGGTTTTGAAGCTTTTCATCGAATTCTCCCATACAAAATACCAATTCAATATAGTTACCCCTATTGTCAGCGTTTTCTTCTTCATTGTGACCGCGAAATGCTAATTCTTGCATACCTAAAAAACATGCTATCCTAATCAAACGTTTCAAAATTTCTCGATTCTTATTAACTTCTTCGTTATGTCTGGAAATGGCAACTGATTTCTGCTTGTCGAGTATTAAATCAATTCTTTCTGACTTTCCAAATGTTTTAAGATCAACAAATGCATTTATGTGAGCAAGAGAGTTTTCATGGCGAGAAATTGCAGTATGTAAATTGTTTAAATCGTCGTATCCACGACTAACAGAATTCCACACAGAGTATCTCTTGAAAATAGGAAACACGACCAACAGTACAATTTGTTATTTGAAATATTTCCACATAACCAGGGAACATCATCATACAGCTTAGGATTAAATTTCCTAGTGAAGCCTTTATTTTCTTGCTTAAATTCAAATGTGGAATCGGTCTGCCATTATTCAATATGCGCTTTTTCTCATCAAAAGAGAGTGAGTAAAATCTTCTAGTCTTCAATTGATTAAACACATCGTCAGTCATTATGGGCACTACAATGCTTTAATTTATTTAACTGATTATCCAAAATAATTAAACCACAAAAGGGAACACCGAACACAAGTGGATGCTTGCGGCGGTGTACTGGAAAGAAGCCTTGTCAGAATTGCCAGATGTTACTTTTGGTGAATGCACCTATAAAACTGAATGCATGCCGTATTATTTTCATTAATTAAAAAAAATCAGAACAAAGCTTTTTAATTATTTTTAGTAAAAATATTAAGTAAATTTTCTAAGCATATTTTAAAACATATTGCCTTTTGAATTTAGCTATGAGGCTCAAAAAAATATCTTATGGATAGTGAGAAGTCTCCTTAAAAAATTGCCCAAGGCAAGGCGGTGTAAACAAAATCATGTCTTATTTCACTAGACAATTAAGAACATTTTTCTGTACCCAGACTGAATTAGTGAATGCGTTAGCTACAAGTATTTCGATCTGTGTACAGAAAAATGTTCTTAATTGTCTAATGAAATAAGACATAATTTTGCTTACGCCCAATAGCCAGTACATGCGTGATTGAAGCCTTAGACTATTTTTAGTTTCTGAAAATTATTTTTGTCATTATAATCCTTACTTAGATCTGAAAAGAGAACATATTTAACACATGCATTGCATGCGTTGCATTCATTAAGAAATCGCCACTGATATATATATATATATATATATATAATATATATATATATATATATATTCGCCTGTCTGTCTGTTTGTTTGTTTGTCTGCCTTATGCAAGCGCAAACCGTTGACTTAGAGCTACCAAATTTGGCACGGGAACCTCTTATGGGATGAAGAATGTCAACACAGAGTCGGTCAGCCTGTCTGTTTGTGAAATTTATCCCGGGCAACGCCGAAACCGTTTGACATAGAGTACCAAATTTGGCACGGGAACCTCTTATGGGATGAAGAATGTCAACACAGAGTCGGTCAGCCTGTCTGTTTGTCTGTCTGTTTGTCTGTTTGTGAAATTTATCCCGGGCAACGCCGGGTACCTCACCTAGTATATATATATAACGTGAAAGACGGAAAAGAAAACTGAAAATAATACTAGTTAGCACTTTCGCATATTTTTATACCGAATATACAGGGTGTCTCAAAACTGACGCATCTTAAAACAGGACACTGATAAATTTTTTAGCAAAGAATACAGTGTCCTCCAATAATTATAATTCGTGTCATCCACAAACTCAGTACAGTTTCAAAGTTTGCGGATGACACGAAGTTGGGTGGTAGGGCAATTAATGATGAATAGAGGTAAAATCGAGGAAAATCTAAACAAAATCGTTGATTGGTCATTAACATGGCAAATGAGATTTAACGTCGATAAGTGCAAAATTTTACATATACTGTAGGTTCGCGTAACAGTAATTTTGCGTATAGTATGTCCGGGGAGAAGTTGGCAAACGTAGAACAGGAAAAAGATTTAGGAGTTATCATCACTGGTGATTTAAAAGAGGCGAAACAAAGTACAGCAGGGGTCAATAAGGCGAACAAGGTGCTAGGTTTTATAGCTAGGAATTTTGAGTACAAATCGCGCGATATTATTGTTCCTCTTTACGAATCATTAGTTGGACCCCATTTGGGGTACGCGATCCAATTTTGAAATCCGCATATGCACAAAGATATAGATAAAATCGAAAGACTTTAAAGACGAGCAACTAAGATGATTCCGTCGCTTAGGTCGAAGTTGGACGAGGATAGGCTTAAGGAGTTAAAATTGGCTACACTCGAGACTAGCAGGCTAAGGCGTAATCTAATCCAGGTTTTTAAAATTATGAATGGGTTCGATAACGTAAATAGAGAGAGCTTTTTCAAAATATCACAATATAATAGAACTAGAAATAATGGGTGAAAGTTGACAAGTAGAAGGTTCGAGACAGCAGTTGCCAAAAACTTTTTTACGCATAGAATAGTAAATAGGTGGAATAGTTTGCCGGTAGAAGTAATTAGTAGCACGTCTATAAACATGTTTACAAGTCAATTAGACGCATATGTGATAGCTTGGGTATAGTTTAAGGTAGCAAAATGAAGGTTTTTGTGGTTCGGAACCCGCGTAAAATTGTAGGTCCCCTCCGCCACTAGGAGGACATGCGCAATACACAACTACAACCACAGTTAGGTAGACCAGCCATGAGTGGATCCTGGGGTGTTTGTTGGTCTGAAATATTATAACAAATGCAACCTAATTCAAAATAGGCTAGGTCCTAGCACTTCTAGGCTACCCCAACCATATAGGATACGTTAAATGGGAATGGGCCATAGCTTGAAACTAGACTCACAGCTTTGTGTAGAATCCGAACCACAGGTTGTTACATCTGGATATAGAGGACAGTCATCCATTCAACTACTGATTAGATCTAATGTCGATTAACCTCGCCAATCTAACTGGGAGTGGTGTTGCGATTTGTTCACGACGTAGCCCTCACAAAACCACATGTGTATTGTTAAAGTGTGTTTTGCTACACATTTTTAAAAAAAATGTTAAGAAGAGTTTGCGGGTCTTTTCCGTTTGGAGCCCACCACCAGATTCTTTTGAAAAAAGCACCAGTAGTGCATTTTGACCCTCTGAATACGAAAATAACACTATTTTTTGGGGGGAGAAATGCGAACATTTTGCATAAAAGGGCAATAAAAATGCAAAATATATCACAACTGGTTAGGTCAACTGAATGCCCAGTTTGGTCAACTGTACGCCCTTGACGATTGGTTAGGTTAAGTTGTGATATTTTCGTTAGTTTGTAATTATTTTTGTAATATTCCAGTCTTCCATTCTGTTCCTTTTATGCTTTAAAAGTGTCACGAATGTATATAGCCTAGGTCAGGGGTTCTTAACCTGTCGCTCGCGAGCAACATGTTGCTCTTCAAATGGGCAAATGTTGCTCACGAACAAAGCCTGCTTTTCTAATGCAAAGCAAAAAGGATAATATTTTTCCTGAAATTTTTACTGCTGACTTCAAGATAACATTTTCATTCATGGACGACATTTTTAGCAATTTAAACGACTTAAATCTGAGGTTGCAAGGAAAAAATAATTTTGTTGTTGCCTTATATGAGGAAATTATGGGATTTAAAAGAAAAAAACTTTTTCAGAGCCAAGTTTCCAAGGAGAATCTTAATCATTTTCCTGAACCTAAAAAAATGTTTGGCTGAAACTGCTAGCAACTGTCCATCACTCGTAGTAAAAGCACTCGAAAACATTAGTGACGAGTTCGAAGAGAGGTTCAAACACTTAAAAGAGCATCTACCAAACTTTCAATTATTGACAAACTACATAAATTTCGAGATTGATGATCTGACACAAATTTTCAAACAAGAGGAAATAGCAGCTGCAGAATTAGAACTTATTGATGTTTTTCAATATACCTAAAAATTTTAATTAAGCATTATGAAGTTTGCATGCGTTTAAAGAAATATTTAAATAGTTAAATATTTATCTAATTTAAACTTTAAGTTTAAGTTAAAGGCTTTTTTTTATATATGTTGCTCACTGTAATTAAGTGCCAAAAATTTGCTCACTTAAGAAAAAAGGTTAAGAACCCATGGGCCCTAGGTCTTTGCGCGAACTAAGAATAAGATGGCCTATATATAGCCTATGTGCAATTTTCAACGCAATTTATCGTCAAAGTTTTGAAGAATAGACAATTAAATGTACGAAATTCAAACGTTAAAGGGCTGTAACGTTTTTATTATTCATTTATCGGGAAAAACATATATTTCTGAAATCAGCGTAAAAAGTACACATGATGGTAATAATTAATTTTAATTCTAGTGGTGGGCACGAAACGGAAAAGATCCGAGTTTGCACCTAAATTTGCACTTTGGAAGCAAACACCAAACAAAAACAGTTTCTCGATTAGCAGAACGATTTCGAAAGATTGGATCTGCAAATGATCAGAAAAGAAGTGAACACCCGAGTGTGGTTAGGCTACTCGGGATCTACTGTATTGGATAATTTGCAGGAACGCTTAACGTTCGCCGAGAAAATATCTTTACGGCCGATGTCACAGGAAATTGGATAATAAAGACCATCATCCAGAGAACCTGCAAGAAAATTCAGTTTTTTTCTTTAAGGTGTCGAAGTCGTGCCTGAGTTGAAGGAGTCTGACAAGAAATAGAGGCTGTAGTACTGTCACTAGTTTAAATACTTTGTGTGCTCTCATCCAGGGATATTAGACGCAACTTTCTTTGATGATGAAACCTGTTTCACCTCGGTGGGTATATAATCAGCCAAAATACAAAGTTTTGGGCTACACAGAATCCACTTAGTCTTCATCAGCAATCTCTTCATAGCAAGAAGTATGGTTTGTAGTATCGCGGTGAATGATAGTTGGATCACTCTTCTTTACGCAAAATGGAAATGCTGAACGATACAGAGACAACAGTGAACAGTTCATTACACTGTAACATGATGAATAACGTGAGTCTTAAGGCTCGTGTACACGGGCTCACTAAATGATGCATCATCGGTGACGCGTCATCTAGTGATGCTCCGGTGATAGCGTGTAAACCGACATGCAAGTTAGTGATGAGTCATCGCGTCACCGATGACGCATCAGTAGCAGAAGTTGGTTGGCTTCCAACTTTAGTGATCAATGAGACGTCAGTGAGAGGAGGATGAAACGGGAAATTGTTGTTTTTGGTACACGGTACAGGAACTGAAGTGAAGCGAAGCTGTCTCCAGTATCCAAGTAACGGAGAGTAATTTCCAGCTTTAACTTGGCCGATAGAGGTGGTCTCATATAGGTTTCTTTTCTCTGGATGAACCGCTCCACCTTACCAAGTAAAAACATAAACTGGCTCCTTATGAGTCTCAAATAGTTCTTCCAATAGAGTATTCGATGCACCCGATACATCTCTCCTCTTAATACACTCAGGAACCCGATACTTTCGCTTACTTTTCTTTCGCGTCCTTCGCCTCAGTATTTCTACAACAACTTTAGCTGCCGCTAACACGACTTCTCTAGATGCCATTTCAACAAAAATTGGTTCAAAAATGCATCACTACAGTTTCACGTGTAAACACTTCATAATGCATCGTTTCAAGTTGGCATCACTAATAGGTATTCACACGTCACCGATGATGCATCACTTAGTGAGCCCATGTACACGAGCCTTTAGTTTCAACAAGATGGGGCACCATCTCATAGAGCCACAAAAACGTTGGAATTCATTCAAAACTTTGGCGAGAGAGTAATAAGCAATGGACTTTTGCCGTTTCGATCCCCAGATTCAACTTCACCAGGTTATTTTCTAAGGGAATACGTCCCTATAGGGATCTGAATGTCTTGATATGGAACATAACCGCCTTCACCGACATCACGTCGGCTATTCTCCAACGTATTTTTTGCGAACATGGCCAAGCACCTAAAAAGATGGTGGTCACTTTCAGCACTTGTGTTAGGATACTGTATGTTCTTTTTCATCCTCCTTTATCGGTGTAATAAAAATATGTTGACAGTAAAAGTTTTCATTGGTGTTTTTTTTTATTTTCCAATATAAGGTTGCGTGACTTTTGGAACTCATCCATCGTATACGCATCTCATATTTTAATGCCTCGATTATATACCAAAATAGGCTATAACAGTAGAAAATATACATAACCAAATTGTCCTAAACTCTTTTGATGATTGACAAACAGGATTTGCGTGAAGAAATGAACAAAAACAAATTTAAAATGCGAGATTTTTTTTTGTACTTTTAATGATTTTAATGATTTCTGAACGACAAATTTTGAGATTCTCTTTTTCTGACGGAAATCATGCTGAATTTTACCGGCATATTCATCAATAATAGAGGACATTTTTGCCTAAGAATGGGGAACCTCAACATGAATTATTTAGAAGTACGTTAGTGCTGCCTCGTTTCTGGAACCATTTCATGTTATTGAAGTGTATCTATAATAGTGGTGCAGAAAAAAAAAAAAGTGTTTTCGTTCGCTTTTGTTTTGTTTAGTTGCTCTAGAAAATCTGTTTACATAGAAAATTAATATATATATATATATATATGTATTTTTAATAAATTATTTTTTAATAAATTATACATTGTAAAAACAAAATATTTTGCATGAATTGATTAAATATATAAAACAGAATCTCCTTTAATTGAATTTAGACCCACAGGTTATGTATCATATATTAACAACTACTTCAGCTTCTTTTATATTTCTTATATATATATATATATATATATATATATATATATATACGAGGGTGGGCTGAAAAGTAATGCCTCCACTTGAATAATTTTGGATTGTGTAGAGGTAGCCAGATAAAACCTGTTTTTTGTTGTAACTTGATATCCCCACACCATTCCAGATTGTGTAGAGGTAACCAGATAAAACCGGTTTTGTGTTATAGCCTACTATAGCCTACACTCATTCCACGCGTTGGTTCAGTGTCGATTACAATGGAAAGGAGTAAAGACGTTCGCTTCAACCAACGTGCCGTAATTGAATTTTTGACCGCGGAAAGTGTCGCTTCCATAGACATTCATCGTCAAATGCAAGCTGTAGTGTGTTGATGTGAGTACCGTTCGACGTTGGGAGAGGCAGTGTAAAGAAGAAGCAGGGCAAGAAGATTTGCGAGACAAACCGCGAAGTGGAAGGCCTGTAACGGCAACCGACGAGTCTCATCGGAACTACGTTGACGAACTGATTCGTGGAAATCGTCGCATTAAACAAAATAAAATTGCTGCAATGCTCGATATCTCCAAAGAGCGAGTAGGACATATTATCATTATTCTCGGTTACCGAAAGGTCTGCGCCAGATGGGTGCCTCGCATGCTCACTGCAGAGATGAAAACTGAGAGACTACGCATTTGGCAAGAAAATCTGCAGCGCTTCGAAAATGAAGGAGATTAATTTCTGCACATCATTGTGACAGGAGACGAGAAGTGAGTCCACCATTATGACTCTGAAAATAAACAGTAATCCATAGAATATCGGCACAAAAATTCACCACAGCCAAAAAAATTCGAAGTTCAAAAATCGGCTGGAAAAGTGATGACTGTTTTTTTGGGATATCAATGGTGTTGTTCTCGAAGACTTTACGGAAAAAGGGACAGTAATCAACTCCCCACGTTATATTGAAACTGAAGAAGTTGAAAAAAACGGACCCACAATACGCAGTCATTGTTCACCGTGACAACGCACGGCCTCACACCAGTGTTCAAACGTGAGAAGCAATTGAGGATCTGTAATTCACCATATAGCCCGATTTAACACCACGTGATTTTTACCTCTCCTAAACTTAAAGAACATCTCCGTGGAAATCGTTACGAGTTTGATGAAGAAATTAAGGTCGCTGTGAAATTTTGGTTTCGTAGTCATAGCTCCAAGTTTTACCGGAATGAATTTAAAAAAACTCATTTACTGTTGGCGTAATTGTATGGAGGTCGAGGGTGATTTTATAGAAAAGTAAATGTATCGTTTTAAAGAATAAATTCTAAGGTACATATCTGCCTTTGTTTCGATAAAATCCATCAACCCGTTTAAAATTTATTTGAGTGGAGGCATTACTTTTCAGCCCCTCTCGTATATATATACAGGGTGGCCACAAAGTCCCGTTAACCCCTAGGGAAATGAATCGAATGACAAAATACAGTGTAATACAATCTTTATTATGATGAAAATTACATAATAGCACGCTTGCAAAATGACAAAAGCCTTAACTGTCCAATGGATCAGTACGTGCTTCTTCTTTCTCGTAACAGAATAATTCGCCTCCACGTTCTATGGGACATTTTTCGAAGCAGCTGAGGCGTCACACGGTTGAAAGCAAGTCGCACAACTCTTTTAAGCTCATCAATGGTGTTGTAACGCTGCTGTGCCACAATTTCCTTTATAAAATCCCATAGGGAATTGTCGCAAGTGGAGAGGTCAGGGCTTAGAGGTGGCCAGGCAAGTGGGGCTGGCAACACAGGTGATCCACGGCCAATCCAACGTCCTGGTAAAACTTCATTAAGGTATTCCCTTACTGCTATGGCGTAATGTGGCGGTGTTCCATCTTGTTGGAACCAACAATCATTCTTTATTCCAAGATTGTCCAGCTGGGGTACGAGCCAGTTCCTCAACATTTCCAGGATGAGCGGTCCAGGTATCTGTGCTGATTAACCACACTATCAAAGAAATATGGTCCAAACGATCGTTTGCTATCCATTCCTGCCCATATCATTGTCATACGATTCATTTCTCTAGGGGGTAACGGGACTTTGTGGCCACCATATATATATATTAAAATACTTGCCACATATAAAAACAAAGAAAAATATACCGCATGCATGTAAAACTCTAAAAGATTTTATCATATATTACGGAAGTTACAAGCAAGCTACCAAAGACCCAAGAATCTACTCTACTCTAGGGTTGCCAAAAAAAGAAGTAGGAAAAATTCCAAGAAAATTCCAAGCACTACTCTTACACCATGCAGAAATCCACTCAGAAACAATAATTTTCACACCATACATACTACACATTAACCTGTGTACTCTACTCAAATACATATGAAAATTTGAGGTAGTTAAAAGTAGAAAATACAACAGGATAGCGCAAAACACTAGTAAACTACACAATCTAATATATGTCTTCATTAAGTAGGAGAAGCATCGTTTCATGAGAGCCTCGTTTCATTGAAGCATCATCATTTTACTCGTCTTCCAGCATTAATTAACGTTTCGTCTAGGCTCAAGAGGATATCTAATATTTCCACCTTTCTTCTGCAGTTTTAATTGTTAGGATCAATGAGGGACAGGAAAGTATACCATATTCAAAGTTTCAACCGTACCATGATAGGGTACGTTAAAGTACTTATTAACATCCATTAATAAATATCTATAATAAAATTAATTGTATAATGTACATACACATAATGTCCAATAGTAATTACAAAGCATTTTACTATTAATAAAGTACTTATTTGTTTGGCACTTATTCCCCCCCCCCCCCCCGCAATTTCCTTTTTTCCCGTTAGGTCAACTATACGTCCTTGACAATTGGTTAGGTTAAGTCATGATATTTTCGTTAAAATATTCCACTTATTCCTTTTGTCTTTTAACGAAAAAATCATGACTTAACCTAACCAATTGTCAAGGACGTACAGTTGACCTAACCGGGAAAAAAGAAATTGCGTGGGGGGGGGGGAGGAATAAGTGCCATTTGTTTTAGTAGTAGGAGATAATTTAAGTCATACAGTATATTCAGTATATTAACAGTAAGAGTTAATTTGATCCTAAGCTATGACACAACATTTTATGGATCACTGAAGATCAGGGCCCCCAACCTTCTTTAGTTAGCCTTATAAAACTAACTAAAGAAATGGGGGCCCTGATCTTCAGTGATCCGATTTTTGCATTGGTTGATCACTTTTAAGTTGATATTTTAAAAAAATTACTTCTGAACAATATTATGAAAAATAGAAGACGTTTCAAAAAACGAATGCTCCCGCACCCACTCCCCCGCACGTGGGGATGTGCTAAATGCATCTATTTGTTTGTTTACTTATCCCTTTATATACCCTTTATATATATATATATATATATATATATATATATATATATATATACAGAGTGGGCCGTAAGTTTCCATACATAGGAAAAAATAAACATTTTTTTATGGACAAACCATTTTTATTTATATAATATGCTCTACATGGTTGCCATTGTTTGAAAACACATTTCAATACGTGTTCCCCACTGTTGATGAACACGCATTAGCACAGTTGACGTTATGCTTGTAATGGCGTTGGTGATACGTTCCTTTAGATGATTTATGTCTCGTATCTTTTCCTGATACACCATGGCCTTCAAGTGCCCCCAAAGATAGAAATCAAGGGGGGTGAGATCTGGGGATCTGGGAGGCCACTCCACAGGACCACGCCGACCAATCCAAGCATCCGGAAACTGCTGCTGATCCAAATACCGACGCACGTGAAGACCATAATGAGGTGGAGCTCCATCTTGCTGGAAGTAAACTGGGAAGTTACCTTCCTCGTTTAGCAGGGATGGGAAAATCTCTTCTTGCAACATGTTAAGATACCTTTCGGCATTAAGATTTCCACTGACAAAAATTGGTCCAATAATTCTGTCACCCCATATCCCGGCCCACACCATCACTTTACCGGCACCCTTGCATCTTCGTCGGACTCAGCCAGTTAGGGTTAGCATTACTCCAATAACGTATGTTTTGCCGATTAACCTCTCCATTGACGTAAAAATTTGCTTCATCAGTAAACAAGATCTTACGTCAAACGCATATTCTTAGGGTATCTGAAACATAAAAACAAACGTTTAATTTTTCCTATGTATGGAAACTTACGGCCCACCCTGTATATATATATATATATATATACACCCACACCCACACAGTATATATATATATATATATATATATATATACAACACACACACACAGGGTTTCCATATATTATCTTTACAAGTTCAACTGAAATTAAGTTGAATTTGTAAAGATAATTTATGAACTCTCTCTCTCTCTCTCTCTCTCTCTCTCCATACACCGAATCCTAGATGTGAATAATTAGGCATCTCAGATTCTTTTAGTTGTAAGTTAATTTAGACTAATGGCCCAAACCTATCCTCCTTCTAATCTTAAAATAAATTTTCATTTAAAAAAAAAAAATTATTTTCTTTGTCTCGCGCATGCGAAACTATATATATATATATATATATATATATATGTGTGTGTGTGTGTGTGTGTGTGTGTGTGTGTGTGAGTGTGTGTGTGTGTGTGTGTGCGTGCGTATAAGTAATGTATGGCTAATAAATAATTAATCTATCACTGAAGGTACACATTATATACAGCAGAATTTCAGAACCATTTTAAGGTACTTGTAGGTTATCTCCCCGACCCACCAAATTCGACAGAATATTTTCGTTAAAACTAACGAAAATATCACGACTTAACCTAACCAATTATGAAGGGCGTACAGGTGATCTATTATTAATTATAACATTGTTCGTTTCTGGAATAGTATTTACTATTTACTAACAGATCAACTGTACGCCCTTGATAATTGGTTAAGTTAAGTCGTGATATTTTCGTTAGTTTTTATGAAAATATTCTGTCATAATTGGTGGGTGGGGGGGGAGATAACCTACAAGTACCCATTTTAGCTTCGTGAAAACATTATGCATTAAATATAAGAGGGCGTCATTATTTTTGTATCCACCTATTCAAGTTTTATACATCAGGCGCATCATATGACTTTGCAGGAATTACGGGTGAGCATCGTTGTCCGTAAGTCAATACTTGCTGAATCTCAAATTACTGTTACAGCATCATTTCATGCCATTGTTATTTACTTTTATTATAATCTTCGTATTATAGGCTACGTCGCGTCGTGACCCTGTCGTCACTACACCGCTTCCCGTACGATTAGCGAAGTTATAAGCAATAGTTGAGTTAAGGTATTAGTTGGATGGGTGCCCGAACTTCGTGTCCGGATGATATAACAACCCGGAGACCGGACTCCACGTAAAACTGTATAGGTTCCTTCCGTCACGTGATCTTTACCTTTACGAAAGAGGTCAAACGACCTCAAAACAACAACAGTCTTCGTATTGTATGGAATCAATTTTCCACCGGTCTCGGTCTCGAGTGATTGGGTCTCGGTCTCGATTTTGGTCTCGGCTATGGTGGTCTCGACTACATCACTGATATACAATCGTTTAAATTATTTATATGAGGTTAGTTTTGGGTGCCCTTGGCCCCTCCTCCCTGCATAAAAAAAAAAAAAAATTATTTTCACTACTATGAGGTTCCGTAATAGCAATCTTTCTTTCAAACAAAGTTCATGTAGTCTTTTTCGGACCTATATCCATTCCGTCGACAAGACCAAAACATCGACACCCTAAAAAGCTAACAACCTAACTTAATCTAACCTAACCTAGCGTTACTTAACCTAATCTAATAATAACCTGTCGATAGAATGTCAAGTCGATCAGATGTAAGATCAATCTTTTCTTATCTTTTCCTATAATGCGGTGAAATTAATATAACAGATAAGGATTCCATGTTTTTACTGTGTATCAATGTACGTATTTCTGGTTTGTCTTGTAACGATTCCTTAGTCTTTGAATGATGAGATCCGATCCTTTCAGTTGTAACACCCGACAAATTAGACAAGTGGTGAAACGCCAGGCTGTTACTTCGAAAGTTCTGGATTCAAGCCTCGGTTTCGGGCTAAAGATTTCAGTGTTTCAGGTGCTTCTATGTGTCTTTGTTGATGGGGCAATGGTTCGAATCCCACGTAAAACTTTAGGTCCTGCCCGTTATATGACCTTAGACATTACGAAGGAGATTAAACTACTTAAATATTTAAATAGTTACTCTGTAGTAGTGGTCTGACACTGACGTCCCGCGGGCCAAATGTGGTCCTGGAATGACTATTATCTGGTCAACCGATTCAGCTCACCTTTGCTCGCAATAAAAAGAAAATATTACAAGAATTTTTGAGGATTAGAAACCCTACATTTTTCTTCAAGCTAGAAAATCAGTTAATAATTGAATAATCAGTTGCTTATGTTGCATCATAATAAAACATTCTCCCACGATGTATAAGTGTGATATAAGAGTCATCTTTAGCCCGAGCAATGACTTGGGTAAGCGGCGAACTCAACCTAATTCCTAATGAAACACGTTAAATATTTGAGGAGAGCGTTTGTTGTATCTTCACGTCTCGTTTCAAAGTATGTTCAGTGGTGTAGTCCGGGGGTAACGCAAGGTAACGGCGTTACCCCACTGGTTTTATTTTACTTTTAGCGTTACCCTACTGGTTTTATTTTACTTTATATTTTTTATATATTCTGCTGTTTCTACTGAACATTTTTGTAATACATACTCTTTCTAACTATATTTCTTTCCTAACCCCTTCAATTTCACGTGTTTTGGGGAATGTACATAACATTTAAAAACGCTGTAGAATTTTATAGAAACGCTATCTAAGAAAAATTGTTGTTGCGTTACTCCCTGAAGAAATGACGACTACGTCACTGAGTATGTTTACAACACCTGAAAAAATAGTGCCGTATTTGGGTATTCTAAGCTACGTTTTTATTAACTAAATTACATACCTATTACAAAGTTACGTAAGTAATTACATCTTAATTAATGAATTACACAAATAATTACACAAACGCCAGTGGACTTTGCCCTCCGCGATTCGCACTGCCACGATACGGCTCACATTTGAATCTAGTTGCCAATTACTGTTTATGATAGTTGTCCCTCTTTTATGTAAATTCCTTATTTTACACATTCTTCCTTCAATAGAATAGTATTGAATAACCTTTATTAATAATAAAATAAAGGATCAAATGTAGAATTCGGACCCCAGCCTTCTTTAGTTAGCTTTATAAGGCTAACTAACGAAAATATCATGACCTAACCTAACCAATCGTCAAGAGCGTACAGTTAACCTAACGATTGGTTAGGTTAGGTCGTGATATTTTCGTTAGTTAACCTTAAAGCTAACTAAGAAGGCTGGAGTCTGAATTCTACATTTGATCCAAAATAAATACATTCGTTCCAATTTACAATGACATGAATAATTGTGAAGCTCGACTATTTATTTAATTTAATTTGTAAATAAATATTATTAATAGTTAAAACGTGTATTAAATTAAATTAAATTATCTTAAATTATCACTACTGACATGACAAATACAAGGTCACCATTGAAGGCACTATAACAATACCATACAAAGAAACCAATATTATACACGAGAGATAAGAACTGAACAATCCCAAGAAATGTGTTTTTAATACTAGATTACACACGAGAAATTAATAATTAGTAAACAATAGTAATGGACATTAATTCTAGATTTTTGTTAGTATGCCATTATTAATCGGGATTTCAACTTAGTTTTAAACAAATTTACATTCACAATATTTTTTATATCGGCATTTAAGCAGTGGTGGGCACGCGCAACGATTTTTGTAGCGCCGCAACCGCAACCGCAACTCTGCTGAAATAGTTGCGCCGCACGCGCAAGCGCAACCCTTTTCAAAAAGTTGCGCCGCAAGCACAATCGCAACCAAAAATCTTGCGCCGCAAGTTGCGCCGCAACTTTTTGCGGCGCAACTGCCCACCTTTGCATTTAAGTCATTCCATAGTTTCAATCCAATGAAAATGGGTAGTTTTTGAGATGACAATCTAAATTGAGGTATAACGAGCTTTGATCTATTTCTGGTCTGATACGAGTGGATTTCTGGATGAGTTACAAAATATTTATTTACCCATTGTAAATTAATGATTTTGTTCTTACACTCGTAAATAAAAATAAATGTGCCAGTTTGGTTATCATTGAGCTTTAGTAGGTTTAGCTCTTTAAATAATGCACTTGAGTGATCAAGGAAGAGAGAGAGAGAGAGAGAGAGAGAGAGAGAGAGAGAGAGAGAGAGAGAGGAATTGAATTTAATAACCTTTATTAATAATGAAATAAATACATTCTTTTCAATTTACAATGACATGAATAACTGTGAAGCTCGACTATTTATTTATTGAATTTGGCCCGTATATCAATTCCTTTTTCACATCTATAATATTCTTCGAAGTTTGTGTATGAACCAGCGGCTAATTTAAGAAAAAGAGTACTTCTCCTCCATGTTTTTTTGTAGCCTCCGTGTTTGATCATCTATTAGAAGTCTCGTAAATGAAAGCCAAAGGTGACAGTGAGCAAATTTCCAACCTAGGTGCACTCATCCAAATCGTTACATCGGCATCGAGCCTGGGAATAGCGTAGGAACTTTTGTAGCTTCAATCACAAATAGGTTGATTGACGGAAGGCCACGCGTGTAACTCCTTATTTCAGTATTCGTACAGAGGCTTCTAAGGCATATATAATATATGTGTGTGTGTGTGTGTGTGTGTGTGTGTGTATACACTGTATATCTGATATATTCCTCGATTGGAGCCTTTTAAAAACTGTACTGTAATTGACTATATATATATATATATATATATATATATATATATATATATATATTATATATATATATATATAAGTCAATTACAGTACAATTTTTAAAAGGCTCCAATCGAGGAATATATCAGATATACAGTGTATACACACACACACACACACACATATGAAAACATGTAGTCTATTTTCATTTGCTCAAAAAATTTCATGTGGAGTGGAGCTGGCATGACTTTCCTCCTCCATATTTCATACATAATGCTTGAACTGATGGACTTTCTAATTAGATTACTGCTATAAAAGTGCGATGTTTCATTAGGACTTATGCAGATGGTATAGCACTGCGAAGCTCGTCAATTACGAAGGACTTTATTTGTTAATGAATGTAGAGGTAAAAGATACACATACTGATCAGATATAAGGGAATTTAAGTACTCATCTACTATTATTAACTACAATTCACCTAAATGATGATGTGGGAATGAAGAAACAATACGGTAACCTTTGTTCTAGAACAGTGATTTCCAACCTTTTTACTATGGTGGCCCAGTTTTGATAGTCATAAATGTTGGTGGCATATATATATATATATATATATATATATATATATATAAGGATATGGGATCAAATGTAGAATTCGGACCCCAGCCTTCTTTAGTTAGCTTTATAAGGCTAACTAACGAAAATATCATGACCTAACCTAACCAATCGTCAAGGGCGTACAGTTAACCTAACGATTGGTTAGGTTAGGTCATGATATTTTCGTTAGTTAGCCTTATAAAGCTAACTAAAGAAGGCTGGGGTCCGAATTCTACATTTGATCCAGGATATGTTTTATGTTTTGTAATATATCTGATTTATTTTGAAGCATTACAAACACTAGTTGTGTCCCACTAGAAAATCCACTATGGCCCACCGGTTGGGAACCTATGTTCTAGAGCCATTATAGGGATTGGAATTTTAAATACTACATGAACCAAGTGAGAGACGAATTTCTCAAAACCTTTTGCAATACTACGCACATTCCGTTAGTAACTATGGGAAAACTACATAAAAGGCAGTTCAGAAGATGCACCAAACACTTTTTATACAATAAGTTACTTAGAATTCTGCATGTACAGTCAACCACCAAAATGTTCGGCATCACAAATGATTGCCAGCCACAACGCTGTTATGGCTTTTCTAGACCTTGCAGGCGAGGGTACAATCAAAGCCTACTAGGGAGTCTTCTCATAAAGTTTCATTTCACTGATAAATGTTCATAAAAAAATGACTCGCGGCGCCCTCCGAAGTGATATATGCAAAATGCAAATCCCATTGACAATTTTTCTGGTCAGTCTGCGTTATGTAGTTCAGCTGGGAAGATGTTGGTCTGAAATGGCTCCTAATTTTGTCTCCTAATTTTGGCTTCATGTTTTCCAAATAAAATGTAAATGTAAATAATGGCCAGATAAAAGGAAATCTGGACAATATAACTTTCCATTGCTTTCCACAAGATAAATCTTTGCTACGTAGTGGAAATGAGGGACCTATTTAATCTACTTTCGATCTAGAGAGAGAGAGAGAGAGGGACACACACACACACACAAAGTTACTCATCAACTCAACTACATTATAAACCACGCAACTCTAAAGAGTTGTAGTAACTTGTGGATTTCATTTTGAATGACACCTCATGAATGACATGATAAGTCTTTGTAGTAGACTTTGATTCATTATATAGATAATAATATAGAAAGATTAAAACTACAGTAATTTCATAGTTAAGTTCAGAATATTTATAAATTACGTCAAAAGACCTCAGAACTGAGAGTTATTTGGTGAAGAACTAGTATACATATTTATACCCTTATAAATTCAGTGTCTTTTTATTACTATTATAGTTAATGAATTCCAATACACACACACACACACACACACACACACACACACACACACACACATTTGGTGAAGAACTAGTATACATATTTATACCCTTATAAATTCAGTATGTCTTTTTATTACTATTATAGTTAATGAATTCCAATACACACACACACACACACACACACACACACACATATATATATATATATATATATATATATATATATATATCCTCCAAAACGAAATAGTCCTTTTAATACATCACAATTAAATCAATTATTATTAAGTTGCAGTGTTTCTGTTCCATTCTGTGCCTCGCCTGGAAACAATTCTGTCTCATTTCCAGCCATTCCTATATCTACCCGCAGCAGCCTTACTGGAAGCCTGCATGAGGCGCTAACGAAAGTTGAGAAGAGGTAGGGGGCATATTCGATGAAGAGACACCCCTCTCCCCCTCTCCGAAGCCCAAAAAGCTTCAAAACTCCCACTGAAATGAAACCTGTGAAATTGAAGGTACATAATTTGAAAAAGATGCCAACCTGCCTTCTGACCACTTTGTGTGTAGGAGGTGAACACTGAATTTCAAATACAGTTATTTTATTATTAAGAATATTATATATATATATATATATATATATATATATATACAGGGTGGGCCGTAAGTTTCCATACATAGGAAAATTTAAATACGTGCGTCGGTATTTGGATCAGCAGTTTCCGGATGCTTGGATTGGTCGGCGTGGTCCTGTGGAGTGGCCTCCCAGATCCCCAGATCTCACCCCCCTTGATTTCTATCTTTGGGGGCACTTGAAGGCCATGGTGTATCAGGAAAAGATACGAGACATAAATCATCTAAAGGAACGTATCACCAACGCCATTACAAGCATAACGTCAACTGTGCTAATGCGTGTTCATCAACAGTGGGGAACACGTATTGAAATGTGTTTTCAAAACAATGGCAACCATGTAGAGCATATTATATAAATAAAAATGGTTGTCCATAAAAAAATGTTTATTTTTCCTATGTATGGAAACTTACGGCCCACCCTGTATATATATATATATATATACAGAGAGAGAGAGAGAGAGAGAGAGAGAGAGAGAGAGAGAGAGAGAGGGGAATGAAAATTCCTTTTGTGGTAAATATTATGCGTCCCCTTTATTCGTATATAATAACGACACGCAGTCATACTATATATATATATATATATACATACACTGTATATATTGGCTCTCTCTTTCTTATAAAGGGGAGGATTTTTGCGGGCACTGTCCTTGGCCCCTCCTTTCTGCATAAAAAAAATATATATATACAGAGAGAGAGAGAGAGAGAGATTCCCAATAAAAAGAGCTATCGAAATTTATAACAGACAAGGGATGAATTATAAATTTCCGTTTTGACAGTGAGTGAGCCAATCATCTATACGGTATAAATACGACGACACAGAATAAATAATATGCTTATATGGAATGCATATAAGAGTGCGTAGATACGAATGATAGATTTATAGATGGATAAGTAGATAGATGGATGGATAGATGGATAGATAGATAGATAGATAGATAGATTGTTACAAGGAGTTACAAAGACGAGAGGAAGCAGTTGTAGAAAACTGGATAGAAAAGCACGAGGCTCTCTCACCACCTTCTACTCCCTTCCTGCCAGAGGAGAGTACGGAAAAAGGTTGAAGAAAATACCTTAACCCTGGAAAAGTAACCGAGGAAATTTTACACGAAACAGAAGAATATATAAACAAGTTCGACAATTACGTTATGCACACGTATAAATCGTACACTAGAGAGCATGGTTGTATAAACTAACATAATAATATATTTGTGTTAATCGTATATCAACTATTTGGTATCATTAAAAAACCTCGAACGTATGTTTTGATTTTATACAATATATTTACAGATCTATTTAACTAGGTATCGGGCCAAAGAAGACCCCCATGGCCCACTCCAGGCTAGCCCCAAAACGACTAAGCAAACTCTCCATGTCTATACCCATGTACGCGCAAAGCCATCACGCTGGCAAAGTATGAAACGGTTCTACAGGAAAAGGATTGAAACAGGAACTGAGAAAGGAAAGCATATTTTCCACACCATGCCCTCACCCTTCACATGCACCCAGCCACCCAAGAGAAGGAAGGGGAAAAAAAGGAAATAAGAACGGCAGAAACGCAACTTTACCTGACCTAATCCATGCCATGTATGAGTATTTTGTTTTTAGTTTTTGTTCATTAGGAAATTATGTATTTCTACAAAATAGTTATCAAGTATATTGACAAGGTAGGCAAGTATGTGAACGTGTTTTCTGTAATTGGATGCCTGTGATGTGCATATGTCTGCCAAGTGCCAACTCTTTGAGTGTCGCTGAGTTTCAACTTGGGGTCTTCCGCCGTAAAAGGTGTTTATGCGGCAAGTGACATGTTGAGGCTTTCATACTTCGCGATGTTGTGCCACCACGAGAGTAGAGAAAATCTCTTTGCAGCGAGGAATATCAGCGGGAGGTTCCTGTATCTATCCCCATGTACTTGTCCCTTACGGAGAATGAAAGTGTTTCGTGGGTGATCACCCGTTATTGCTTCCGCGAATTCAAAAGTCCCCCACTTAGAGGTGTTTATGAGGCAAGTGATTAAAAAATGAGTTGTTCGATGGCTGATCATGCTATGCGAGGCACAACGCAACCAGAGACGTCTCTCTAAAGTAGGGGAGGACTAATTGTTAGAGTAAATGTTTAAACAAACTCCTGCAGAGTTACGTTATAATACTATTTTCAAAATACTTCTTTAATCGTTTCTTAAATTATGTCATATGTGGGGACAGTCTTAAACCCTGCATACATTCAAAGAGACTGAGAGAGAGAGAGAGAGAGAGAGAGAGAGAGAGAGAGAGAAAATAGGCACAGCACTTCAAGAAACTAAAGATTCTAAAGCAGTGTCAAAGTTTCGCCATTAGTGTCTTGAGAGACTTTTTAATATGTGAGAGACGACTCAAATCTTTTGGTTAGTAACAACTGAACGTCTACAACCAGAGATTCTCCTCGCCCAAATCTTCATATCAAAGTTTGAACCGTTAACACGTCGTTATAATTTCGTTTATCTGTCGTCTGTAAATACGACAAACGGCATGAAGTGAAGTTATTTCCAAAACTATATATATATATATATATATATATATATATAACGGCTATTAATGGCATCAGTTTGGTACGAAGACGAGGTTGCACCTAATAAATTTGCTGACTTCTGAAACTGGTGTGTATTTATTTGTCCATGGCATAAAACAATGTACTCGTTCGATGACCTTTTCAGTATATGTATAACCTTTGCTAGGAATATTTGGCAACCTGAACTTGTTAGGCTTGAACAAAAATATATATGTATATAGTGTAAATTATATTGGAAATGTGCAAGAAGTAATAATTATGAGTGAGGAGGGGCAGAAACTGGCACAGCGCTCAGGCCAACTAATGCGTCCCATTTATCTAACTCTTGTATTATTATTACCAGCATCATCGGGGGTCAAATCCCCGACCTCAGTGTCTTCACTTCGCTTGTAGGGAAACGGTGTTACCCATTAAACTTTGGGGGGCATTCGCCCTTGGCCCCCTGCTTCCTGCCTAAAAAAAAAAGAACTGTGGGTAATTTCTCTTCGCCAAAACGAACGTTATATGAATTACAAATACTTTAAATGCTTTGAAAACTGGTCAGTAATTCCTTTTTATATTGGAAAAAGAAATAGCAAGAATGGTCTGTTCGTGTTGATCCCACTTCATGATGATAATAGTGAATTCTATCAGGACTCTTATCTTTTTTTCGCGTGAAGCTTTAGTAAGTTTAACCCTATATGGACAACTGTTACATATGTCTACCTTTCATATACACGCATTTATAACTTAACCCTACAGGAAATTCTGTCCATAGAGGATTAACATTAAAAAATACCAGAAAACGAGGCGAATAACAGAAGGAGAGACAGCTACTCTACTCTCAAAGTCTCACTCGAGATGCTATTTCCGAAAATTTAGATATTCTTGATATACGGTCCAAACCGGGCCTTACATCATCTGATCGACTTGATATTTTATTGACAAGTTATTATTAGGTTAGATTAGGTTAGGTTACGCTAGGTTAGGTTAAGTTAGGTTAGATTTTTAAAGTGTTGATGTTTTGGTCTTGTTGACGAAATAGGTATAGGACTGTAGGTCCTCCGAACCACCTTCAAACGGTTCCAAGAAACAAAGTTATATACTAGCAAGTGTTGTAGAGTACAGTAGTGGAAAAAGATATATAATTGTTCGTAAAGACAGACATCTGAGACTTCTGTCGGTGAGAGGTGGTTGAAAAACACTTGACTCTTCTAATGATCTATAAATAACAATGAAACCGTTAGGAGAAAGCTAACAGAAGGTAGTCTGAAAGAATGCAAAGGCTTATCACCCTGATTACAGAGTTCCACAGTAAGACATGTAGGTAGAAGTATCATGGTGTGTCGCGTGTCATCCGCAGGAATGGGTGTGGGAGTGGAGAAGCGTTTGTATATGACGATAGAGTCGTACTAGCAAACTAGATAAAATTTTGGAGCCTTCTGTGGAAAAATGATGTCTAAATATCACTCCAAATGAAGAATTGGACAGGATTAGAAATGACACTTATGAGCAACAGAAGGGTCCTAACAGTGATTCAGGCTAATGGATGAATTTTACAAAGTGGAAATTATTTTTCTTTTATTAACCCAGTTAAATCATATGATTAACATTATCCTCTCAATTTTTCTTATATTATTTTTTTGTGGACAATAATATAGGATGACTAATACTTTCGCCAAGGATATACAGTATATTGTAACGAACAAAGTTTGGAGCTATTGAAGAATTGGGACCCCAGCCTTCTTTAGTTAGCTTTATAAGGCTAACTAACGAAAATATCATGACCTAACCTAACCAATCGTCAAGGGCGTACAGTTAACCTAACGATGGTTAGGTTAGGTCTTGATATTTTCGTTAGTTAGCCTTATAAGCCTAACTAAAGGAGGCTGGGGTTCGTATTCTTCAATAGCTCCCAAAGTTTTATGTTTAGATATGTAGATATCAGTGGCGGCTCGTGGTCTGAGAGGGTCTATGTTTTATTACATAGTGCGAGAATAGTTATGTATGGCATATGCCCATAAATAAATTACGTTATTATAAATTAACTAAATAACATGGAGTAAAGTTATTAAAATATCAGAAATTAAACGAAAAATCATCAATTGGTTTTACTTACGTCTTCTACTTGAAAAGAAGATCAATTCTCCTTTCTTTTCCAGCAGCAAACCTATTTATGATATTTTCATACCAGCAAGGTTGATTCGATAGCTTTTGCATTGTACTCATTTTTCGATCTCTTCGCGTGTTCATTTAGCTGTTCAAAAATACTGAACGCCTGTTTAGATAACTGTTTAACGCAAATATCATTTTGAATGTGCTCTTTCGAAGTGGAATGTCTCTCCAAGCTCCTTGCCAAGTTCTTCCACTCACGAAACCCTTCGTCACTCCATACATTTTTTTTCACACCAATTAAAAAGACAAGACCAGCAAAACAAACCGTTTTTTTGCAAACCTCCACACAGCCACTTATATCTGTCATACCAATTAGATTTAAAACTTCTGTTTTTGCTCTTATTTATTTGAACACAAGATATGTTTGGAGTTGATCTACCTTTATTTAAAATGTATCTTTTATTTTCTTCGCTTCTTCTAACAAAAGAAATGTCCAATAGTGAAACGATTATGTCAGTAACTTCTTCCATTTTGAAGGGTTAAGTTCACACAAAGAATATAAACTCTGATATATTGTCTTCAAAAACTTACAAATAACATAACACTACCATAACGTAGCCTTTAAAAACGTACAAATAACAAGTTAACACTGACATACCTACGTTGGGTACACTAAATCACATAAATAACACTAAATTCACTTATAAAGAGTTGAATGACAACGTAACAGGTTCGTGTAAACAAAATATAATAACTAAATAAAAATTCAATTTCACGTGGTATTTAGCAATAATTTCGACTCCGAAGATCTGGTTGCTAGGCAATAGCCATTTAACTCCGCCCACTGGCTAGCCATGGTAAAGCTTGAGGAGGATTTGTGATTTTGGGCCTCCATTTCATGAATTCATGCCTTTTGACAGGGCAGAATATAAGCGTGGCACCAGTACGTTGCCATGATAACCAAGAAGCTGAAGGGAGGTTTTCCTGAATACTTCTTCCTTTCGATTTCTCGTGCTGAATTTGACCATTATAGCTAAAGGTTACAGTTATATTCAAGGGGGAGGGTGATTCTATTGAAAATTAAACTTTTAACAACTATATTCAAAGGGGGAGGGGGATTCCATTGCTCATTAAGATTTTTAACTTAAATTATATTAAAATTTTTAAATTTGCAATTTAGGAAAAAAATATTTGTAGCCTGTTGAAACCGAGGAGGCACAGACTCCCATGCCTCCCCTGTAAAGCCGCCACTGGTAGATATCGTTATTTGTTTGATTCCTCCTATTTTTACAACGCCTGCTTCTTACTGCGTAACGACTCGCTATTCACTCTGTCCACTGCATTCTGTTTTATTTCTTTACTTGAAATGATAACGTCGCCGAATTAAGGGACAACGGAAGACATGATTCATAAGCCTAATTCTCTTCAATAATATCTTATTTAACTAACTCTAAAAGACATGATTAAGAGAAGGCGAGCGTGACCTAAACTCTAAACGGCTCTATGCGAACTCAAGTCCAGTGGAAATCTGTTTATATGCCCCGGCCATGCGCCTCAGCTTCCTTTATTTTTATGAAGGAGGGAGGAGCCAAGGGCAAGCGCCCGCAAAAATGCCCCTAATTTCATAGTTTTAATTAAGTGTGCAACAAAATTTCTTAAAAAAAGAAAAAATTCTGCATATGTACACCGTGTCGGGGAAATTCTTAAATTGGGGGGATGCTGTCCAGCTGGAGATGAGTCTGGATCAGTGCTTCCTTATCTAAGTAATTCCTAGGCGAAGGATGCAATATAAATTACGTCATCATAATTTATTTTAGAAATGGGAAATTACATATATGATGTACAATTTTCTGGGAAATCTTAAATTCGGGTGCTTTGACTGGCTGGAGGTGGCTCTGGATCAATGCTTTCTTAGTTAAGTCAAAGAGAAAGATGGCACTGTCAATAACTAATTTAAAAATGTCAAGTTTTTCAGCACGGTGACCTTGGCATTCATCGAAGGAGTGATCTAGCAATGAAGTGATTACTTCCTTTATATAATAAATAAGTAAATAAATCATTGAAAAAAATTCATGGTGTAAATTAAATTAAGTAGTTTGGTGTTTCATGCTATCCTTTATTTTCCACTATCCTCCAATGCGTAACTGGGTATAACTGGGTATGAAATAAGTGTACGCATGGTGTGAATGAACCTTAAATCTATTCATCTCAGGATTACTAACCTGAATAATTTCAAGAACCAACTGGACAGATTCTTGCGCAAAGTCCCTGATCAGCCATGCGTGGCCGGCAACGAAGGCAGGAAGAGAGCGGAAACCAATTCTCTCCTCCACCAAATCCCGCAGATGAGGTGGGATGCTGCAGAGTGGTCGAACGCAGATCGATCCTGAACCGTTGTTCGAAAACTTCTAAAGGTATCTAAAGGTTAGGTGTGTATATAAAATTATTATTAGTATTATTAAGCCCGCAGTTTTTATATATATATATATATGTAAAGAACGACGCTTGTGTAGAAGAGCGTTCCGCACAAGATGAGGAGGGAGAACGAACAAATGAAAAATGAGGTACCACCTGTCGTTCTTTACATTAATTATTCTGTGTGTTGTTTGCAATTAAAATGTGTATATTATATATATATATATAATATATATATATATATAAACTGTGCACAAAATACTACTACTAATAATAATAATAATAATAATAATAATAAAAATAATAAATTTAAAATACAAAAACAACACTTCGTCAGCACAAAAAAGAAAAAAAAAAAAATCTGACATTGAAATCCGGCGGATTTACAGTAATTGTTTTCGGAATAATGAAAACAGAAGGATTCCGACCTTATTTCGGATTTCGAAACGTCACTCTTACTCCAAATTAATTAATGACGTCACAAAGATAAGAAGATTTCGTTCGAAATTCAATTGTCGACTAAATGGTAAACATTCTTTTTTTATATCCATATTTGAAGCATTCTAGGGATCAAGTAAAGATAAGCACCCCCAGCCTTCTTTAATTAGCCTTATAAGGCTAACTAACGAAAATATCACGACCTAACCTAACCAATCGTCAAGGGCGTACAGTTGACTTAACGATTGGTTAGGTTAGGTCGTGATATTTTCGTTAGTTAGCCTTATAAGGCTAATTAAAGAAGGCTGGGGGTGCTTATCTTTACTTGATCCCATTCTAGTATTAGTTATATTTATGGATTATTTACTTTGTATGGATATAATTGCTCTCTCTCTCTCTCTCTCTCTCTCTCTCTCTCTCCTCTCTCTCTCTCTCACTATCTATTTCAGTTTTAGCTCAGTAATGTTTCTTTCAGGGCGGTAAAGGAGATGAACAATGTACTGTACTTTGGGGATTTCTTTAGTACAATGACTTTTGATATGTTAATGACAATATAAATCGAAGCGTCATCCAAAAGTACCCAGCATATACCAAGTACTTCCGAAACAATATTTCTTGTAATGTTATACCATCAAGTTTCCATGTCATGTTTCCATGTGTGTGTGTGTGTGTGTGTGTGTGTGTAGTTACTAGGCTTCTTGTTCTTTCCGATGAAATTCAAGATGCGTTCGACTAAACTTTTAGTTAATATACCTGATACCTATTTCCGGTATACTGTTATACACGAATAAATTCATTGTAGTTCTTCAACTTCTCAATATCTACCTATTTGTATTTATATTTATTTATCTCTTTATATCTATATATGTACTTCTCTTTATCTATTTATCTCTAATTATATCTATATGTCTACTTCTCTTATCTATTTATATCTACTGTATATATCTACTTGTCTCATCTATTGACCTCTATTTATATCTATATATTTACTTCTCTATCCATTTATCTCTCTATAACGCTATATAAAGTCTCTCTCGCTTTTTCTCTCTCATATATATATATATAATTATATATATATATATATATATATATATATATATGTGTGTGTGTGTGTGTGTGTGTGTGCGTGCGTGCTAGTTAAATTTATTTTCTTATTTATTATTTAGTTTTTTCAGGGTAACTCACTGAAAATGAGGTAACTTTCTGCATAGTGAATCTATCAATGTGAAATTTTCCACGAACTGACTTCCAACCATGCCTGACTCATTGTCGAAACCTCAAAATAGTGTATTATATTATTTCCAGTTTTATTCAAAATCAGAATAACACGGTAGGCGGGTTTCCTGCCACATAATATGCTACAATCAGCTTGTTATTCTTTCTCCAGGAAAACATTGTTATTGCGATGTTACATGAAATGTAATTCCGAATTCGCATAAGGAATGCCAAACGGTATCTTGGAAGGTAATTTGAACCAAAAGAGTGCCAAATAAGAACTAAATTTGGCATTTGGTGAAAAACAAAAAATGAAAAAACAAGCGTTGTTACCGATAAGTCCGCACCTGGACGTAAGCCTACCATATTAATCTGATTTTGTAATATTACGCATTGTTGAAGTTTCAACCATGAATCATGCATGGTTAAAACTCAATTCATGTAAAATTTAACCATTATAAGCTCGCTTTGCACAGTCGATTCAAAAAGTTCTGTCCTGAAGCGATTATACAATGTTAATGACATATTGATAATACTCTTCCCTTGTACGCGAATTATGTACAACAACAGAAGATATAATAAGCATTTGAACGACTAAATTTTTTTCTGACTTTCCTATACAGCCGATAAACTACAGGCTCGTTGAAGCAATTTTGAATATACTTCATTAAATACATGACTTGCGTGACAGACTGGTCCGGACTTTATCCTGCACGGCAACTTATATAAGTGATGGATTAAATGTAGTTCCCCTGAAAGCAAGTTGGAAGCCGTATATATTCTTTGGTATATTTAAAAAGAGGGGAATTGCGTATACTGTTCATATTAAGAGAGAGACGAATTTTCCCTCAAAATGAAATATATGTCTGTGACCATTAATTTAAGCCATGCTGAAGATTCCATTTCAGTGATTAACACTTAATTTTGTGGTCATTTTGAGGGACTGTCGAATATAGTCTGCAAAATATGTAAACCGCCTTGGCACGTCATACAGCATATATATATACACACACACACTAGATATATAAAACATAAAATTTTAACAATGTAATAACTTATCTTTAAGAGAGGAATGATTATAATTTGAGGTGTAAAATATTACGAATCTATAACATTTTAAGCAATTGGCAATTTAGGAACACTATTTAAATACACACACACACACACACACACAATCATTCTTAAAACATATTTTGGTAGAAATATGGAAGAAAGTAGGGTCATTGAGTTGATTCAAAGTCTGGCGTAAAATATAAACTACAGGGTGTCCATAAAGTCACGCATCATAGGAAAATATATTTATGTTGTTTATTTATTTATTTTGTTTTATTTATTTGTTTGAAATGATTCCCACCAATCTCAAAACATGTTTGTAAACGAAAAAGCAGGTTTCTTTGAATGTTCCTCAACAAATTTGGTCTGATGGAGACATAAATAAATAGACTGCTTATTTTCCTATGATGCGTGACCTTATGGACACACTGTAAGAGCTTAAAGGGTTGATTGAGTACATGCTATGCTCTTAGTCTAAAATTCGTTAATGAAGTATAAAGAAGTAAGTTTCGAGTTATTTTTAGCGAACGAACGTAAATTTTTTGCATAATATTCTGTCTAATATAATGTAATAAATATTAAAATACTTAAAACTGTCGGGTTTTAGGGATTTAATAGTGAAAGAAAAATACTCTGTATTGGTCACTTTGAGTGATTTGCGAATAAGATTCAGTGGCGCAATATGAGGGGAAAATTTGCTTCTTTGGGTGAGTGGATATTGTGGGAAGACATTCAAAGAATGTATCTTGAATATATATACCATAAGAACCATAAGAATACATTTGTCTGGTTTATAGGTCAACTTTCAATAGGAACTAAGGTTAACAATAGTAGAGAATCTTTTGTGTTATTCTTAAAAAAAAATTGCTTATTAGACTTCTAACAGAGCATACAACCACATGTGGTAAGTCGTTGTTCAATGCGTCTAGTCTCCACATTGCATTTATGTTTTTTTTTTTTTTGTAAGTTAGGTCAGAGTAATTACCTTAGAATTTTTGCTTTCCCATGCTAAACATGGGACTACTTCGTGTAGCGTATAGTCATTAGATATTTAGATATTTCGGAGAAAGTTAAGTTAACGTGAAAAGAAGACATGATTGTAGAAGAAATAAAGAAAAAATGAACTTATCAAATGAAAATAATGACAGAAACATGATAAAAACTAACAACGTAGGTGATATCCTATGCAAATGTTATGCAAAAGGACATTGTATATACACAAGGACGGGCAGTGCATCTATACACATCCGACTTTGTGCAACTTTCATTACAAAAATGGAACTTGTAAATTGGGGAAAAACTGCAAGTTCCACCACCTTAGTATCTGCAAAATTACGCAAGATAAGGGAGATCCAAGTACGGACAAAAATGCTGTTATCACCATCCTCAAATAAACACGGTAGTTGAACAGCCAGAACTATCAGCAAATAGGGTAACCAACTTTTTAGATGTAGCCAACACAATTTTGGGAGCAAGTGTAGTTTACGTTTAGTTGTAGGTAGAATTTCTTGAGCAAACTTTTAGAAACAAACTTAAAATTGCTCAAGGAATTTTACCCACAACTATGTATAAAAATTATAGTCACCCCGTCTAAAATCGATTTATCACTTATTTAAATACAAGGATGTTATTTCTACACTTCTTAAGTCATCCATAGTTTACCAATACAAGCGTGACCACTGTATGGGGTAAAACTAAAAGACACCTAAAATCCTGTATTTACGAACATCTCGGCAAATCGGTCCGTACAAATTTACCTCTTGGCAAACCACCTAATTCTCTCATACGTAACCATTCACACAACAATAACCACCCAATTTCACAATCTAGTTTCGCCGTACTTGCTGCCGGAAGCTCTGACTTTAAAGCTTAAAATTATGGAATCTTTGTTCATTTATAAATTAAAACCAGACCTCAATTCTGATGAATCGTCGGTAGATCTGCTACGTTTTGGTTAAGGTACTTGTTTATTTTATTTATTTACCTTTCAGTTTTAATGCTTTTATATTTTTCCTAGCTACTTTTTATAATTGTAACTTTATTTTAATTTAATTTATTTACCTTTTAGTTTTAATGCTTTTACATTTTCTTAGCTACGTTTTATAAATTTAACTTTGTTACTTTAAATTGTTATTAAGAAACTTACAATTGTAATTTGTATTTTGTATGTGAATTGGCCTTTTATTGTTTTAGCCCTGAAGATGGAATTAGTGCATTCCGAAACGTGGGTAGTGATTAAACCTTGAAGGATATTTATTTTTTATCTGGTGTTCCTGTTTATTATTAAACTGCGTTTTCCACGCCATCAATCAATATAGCGATTGGTTAGGTTAAGTCGTAATATTTTCGTTAGTTTTAACGTTTTTTTTGATGGATTCATTTAAAAAATGTCTCCAAAAGATCCTAGTGTAGTTTACGTTCCCCAACTTTGACCTAGTGTAGTTTGTGTCCCCTTTTGCGTCAGGGGGTCAGGGGGATGTAAACTACATTTGCTCCCAATTTTATAACTAAATATTATTCAACAAATACAAAGATAGTCGACAAAGGCGGGGATCCGAGAGCCATAGAGAATAAATGCAAGAAGAAATTGCATACAATATCGAGACAATGTGTATCGAAACAGATAAACAAAAAGAAAAACTCTCGGAGGATCACAAGGCAACAAATCTGAATCTGAACTACATAAAGAAGTAATTGAAAACGAAAAGATAAAAACTATCCTAGCTAGCATACAGGGACTAAAACCAAACACTTCCCTGGACAAAGTCACATACCTGAAAGGACTCGTGCAAGATAAATGAACAGACTTAACATGCCTCACGGATACTCATCTGAAGGACTGGCAAACGAACTGTGAAAACTGAGCGTTTTTATCGATAAAAAAGAAATACAGATTGATAGCCCTAACATTCTTAGAGCCGACAGAACAGTAAGATGGAAGGGAGGATGTGCTATTTCTACACATGGAAAACATACGGCAGAAATGACAGTAAGTACTTCAAACAACTACGTAGAATTAGTAGTAGCAAAAGTTGAAAAATTAAACATGGTATTAATGCAGACCTCCGAACACTCCAACTACAAAATTCTGAGATACCATTATAGAGGTCAGGAACCTGATGAAAGTTCTAAACTCCCTAGCCCCCAATATTATTCTCTGCGGGTATTTTAATTTCCCATTTATGAAATATAAAAAGATAGGAAGAAATATACAGTATGTCTAAACCAAGACAGGGAGGCACACGGGAGGACGAGGAACAGGCAAAAATGCTGCTAGCTCTAGCTGATGAATTTATGATGATAACAAGAAATAATAGAAAAAACAACTACCTAGCTTTAGTATTCACAAACAACAGCAACCTAATTGATAACATCGAAATATCCCCAACTATAATATCAGATCACAACATTATTGAAATAAAAACCAATAAACAACAGGGAAGGAAAGAACACGTGATATAGAGAGAGAGGCAAATTTGAAATTTTTAATTTTCACTCGAAGGTGAAAATTGGGTAGCAATGAAGGCAATAGACTGGAAAACCATCTTTCAGGATAAGACGACGAAGAAATGTTAATAACCCTCAAAGAGAAGACGCTAGAAATTCTGGGAAAACATTTTTCCCCCCATAAAACAACAAAGAGGAAAGAGAAGCAGGTCTGAGAGACCAAAGAGGTCAATATTCCACAAGAGAAAGAGAGTGACTGAAAAATTAAGAAACTGCAGAGACGACAACATCAGAAAAATAATAAATGACAAATAGAGATTGCGTCATATAGGGTCTAGTTGAGAACTATACAGGGAAAGAAGATGACGCTATAGAAACGATAAAGGTTAACTCAAAATACTCCTATAATTTTTTAAAAAAAACAGACGAAAAAGCAAGCGACTATCGGACCTCTGAAGAATGAAAACAATGCCTTAACCGATGATTGATATAATAGAAGTATGTCAATGAAGTATGTCCCCAAAACTGATAAACTAATATGCGATAGAAATTAGTTCTTTGAAGAAGAATTAAGAGTGGACAGTATAGCGGACTTTGACTTCACAATAGATGATATCATTTTGACTATAGGGAAACTAATTACACACTCAGCAGCATGCCTGGACAAATGATTAAAAACTGCAAGAATGAAATCGCTAAGCTCCTATGTTGGATATGGAGACGATCACTAGACACAGGGGAAATACCGGGCATCCTTAAGAAAGCGAATATAGTTCCAATACAGTATATAAAGGAGGGGATCGATCTGAGTCTAAAAATTATTGGCCAGTGACGCTGACGTCTCGTCTCACCAAAATATCTGAGAGAATAATTAGAGAAAAAAATCTGACTTTTTGGGAACTTGAAAAAAAAAATGATAACCAATATGAAGTCCGGTCAGGAAGATCATGCCCATCACAACTACTGGAACACTATAACATTACTGATGCATTCGAAAACAATGAAACTATGATGTGATATACACAGACTTTGCCAAGCCGCTCGACAAGTGTGACCAAGGAATTATAGTGCATAAAGTGAAATACTGTATATATGGGAGTAACAGGAAACGTAGGAAAATGAATACATAATTTCCTTAGTGAGTGGCAGCGAGTCGTTACAGTCCTAGGAATATCTTCATCAGAGTCAGAGGTTCGTAGCTCATCATCACAAAGCACAGAATTTTCTCCATTACCATCCATAATCATGCTAACTGATATTGATGATGAAGTTACCAGTGACAGCACAGTATCATCTTTGCTGATGACAAAAAATTAGTAGAAAAACAAGAAACCCAGAAGATATAGGATCTCTACAAACAGACATGAACAGCATCTACAATTGGTCTGAAGGCAATAATATGAAATTCAACACTGAGAAATTTCAACTATTAAGGTACAGAAGAAGCGAGGAACTAAAATCCATGGAATACTCTACCACAAGTGGACAGGAAATTCGGAGAAATTCTAAGGCAAAAGATTTGGAAGTTATAATGACTGATGACGCGAAATTTGAAACGCAAAATAAGATAGCAATAAACAAAGCAAAAATAATAACGACAGATACTGAGACCATTTAAAAAAAAGGACAGGATTATAATAATTCCTCTGTTGAAAACAGTGATCATAATCAAGTTGGAGTATTGCTCAGTCTTAACATCATCATGTAAAAAAGAAGACATTAGTCAACTAGAAGAGATTCAGAGAAGGTTCACAGCCAAGACCAATGGATGTAAAGAACTAAATTACTAGGAAAGATTACGTAAATTAATTTATATTCGCTGGAAAGAAGAACAGAGAGGTATACCATTATTTACACTTGGAAAGTAATGGAAGAACTACAGTAGTCCCTAATCTCACTCTGAACCCAACAATCACTCAAACAACAGTGGAAAGTAGAAAAGGAAGACTGTGTCGTGTTCCCAAATTAAAGGCTAGACAGGGAGTATCCTCACCCCTGAAGAAGAATAGCTTTCTTGTGAGAGGGTCAAGACTGTTACCCAAGGATATACGAAACACGACTGGTGTAGCGGTGGAAACCTTCAAAAGAAGACTAGATGCCTGGCTCAGAACAATCACAGATGAGCCGGAGTACGGGGAGTCCTCGTTATTCGTATGGGTGACGTTCTAAAATTCCATACGTACGAGTATAACGATTATCCGAATAACGAAGCAATTTTTACTATAAAAATCAATGTAATACGAACTGGTTCGGTTCCTAGTCGGTCAAGTTAGGTGAAATATGTATTTTTCTGGTTAATATGAAATAATAAGCACAGAAACACTACTAATCATATTAAAAATAAACCTTGTTAAATAAAGTACTGTACTTAATCCAGTGGTTTGTACTGGAAAGTGTGGAGCTGTGGAGGTATTTTTCTCCACGAGCGACTCAGCCAACTCGGACGACCGAGGTGGTGTCTCAGGGTGACCTTTGATGGCTGGCTGTTTGCTGGTGCTTGGAGTGGCAGTTGGTGACTGTTTGCTGGTGCTTGGAGTGGCAGTTGGTGACTGTTTGCTGGTGCTTGGAGTGCAGTTGGTGACTGTTTGCTGGTGCTTGGAGTGCAGTTGGTGGCTGGGAGAAGGCTTGAATTGTCTGGCTGGATGGCACGTGTTTTCTTGGAGACGTACAGCATCCTTCAACTTAGCCCTCACAGCGGCGCTCCTATCAAACTGATGGTCATGCTGAAACACCTCCTCCAAAGCGTCTTCAGATTTTTGCAAGATGCTTGCCAAGTTCTTGACGGTGAGCTCATTTGGAGGGGGAGTTTCTGGGTCTCATAGTTCTTCCTCCACGTTGCCACCAAACATCAAAGTCAGCCTATCCTTCGCTGCCTTAAAGCCTTGGGCTGTCTTCTCCTTAGCAATGTATATACGAGAGGACATCTTCTAAAATAACCCCGTCTCGTCAAAGTTAGATACCTGCCGTGGTGTGTAGCCCCCCTCCTCAATGACCTCCTTCAGCGAGGGAGGATATTGCTGAGCGGTGGTGGTGTCAGCGCTGACAGCCTCTCCTGTGGTGTGGAGATTATGAAGGTTGGCGCGGCGCTTGAAGCGGTCAAACCAGTCGTGACTCACCGTGACCTCAGGAGCATCACTCGATCCCTCACCACCTTGCTGACGCACATCACTGTAGAGGCTACGAGCTTTTTCTTGAATCATATCCAGCGACAAAGGCATGTGCCACTGAGACTTATCCTCGATCCAGTATCGTAGCATACGCTCCATCGACTCCATTGCACTGTCACAGAATCTAGTAATCTTCGTAGTTGAAGCAGGGGCTGTATTGCCAGCTAGTTCCTTGGTGTTGGCCGTATTCTTGATTATGGAGTGCACAGTTGAGGTGGCTAGTTTAAGTTTGCGGCCGATCTCAGTCGGGCCCTCACCACTTTCATGCCTCTTAATAATGTCTAATTTAACACCAAGATTCACTGGCACACGAGACCGTTTCGCAACAGGGGTACCAGACGGAGTACCACTTGATGCAGGGCGTTCAGGAGGCATTACGTATGAAATTTCGTGCGAATTCACTCGGTATTCGCAGTTCACATGCGAACAGTCACAGGGCAGCGAGAAAATGGCGTCCAGCGGCGCGCATGCGTAGTGGGTCGTAGCGGGCGCTGATAGCAGTTTTCAGCCGAAGCGGCTGTCCTGGCTGGCAGCAGGACGGCCGCTTTCGTATACGTATAAGCAAGGATCGCATACGAATAACAAATTTTAGGTGTAAAAACATGATATACATATAAGTGAGTATATGAATATCGAGTATACGAATAACGAGGACTCCCTGTACCTGGTTATGTGAAATGGAGAGCGCAAGAAACCAATTTGTTAAAAAACTATATAGGGCTGTGGGTTGATTGCCTGTTACCCTCATCTGTTGGAAATTTCCAGCAGATTTCAGTGGAGGGTTAACGACAAAAGCCCTACGTTTTTTCGTTAGAGAGTTATGTACAGTAGTGTAGATCTTCAAAGGACCTCTTTATGTATTGTTTTTAGTGGTTAATGTTAAATTTATTTGCCTTCGGTATTTTAGCGCTGCCTAATGGTAAAGAAAGAAATTGCCTTACCTTATTATTTCGTTGAGCCTCGCTTCTCTTCGTAGGACGCGACAATGTTTTTCGATGTAGGGCCGCGGTACGATGGAGTTACACAACGAGTTGATTTGATGTAATTAATATAGGCAATCACTATATTTAAATACCTGAAGGAATAGGCCTATCCTTTTGAGTTATATGGTTTTATATTATGAGGTATTCACTCCGACCTTATAGGAAGATTAAGTACATCTTCCTTGCTTAAAGCATCGCTGTAACATAAGCAAGCTCAGAGTGCCGTAAAATATAAATCGTTTAGAATTCGCTTATTCTTTAAAGTTCGTTGACTCTTCTCTTGAAGTAATTTTCATGAGTCAGCAATGGAAAATGTTGAATACGAAATAATAAATTTGGTTTTCTTGTTGTCATGTAGACCCAATGCCTACATATGGGGTTCTATATATGGCAATTAATTTCATTCCCAATAGGCTGTGTCGCCAATCCAGAGACAATTTTGTAGCTATTTAATTCAATGAATTAATAATTTATATTTAATTAAGAAGTAAAGGTACCACATGCGATACCATATTGTCAGCATATATAGTTTTCTATACAATTCTCTAATTCTCTTGGTCCACTCAAGAGAAGGGGCAAAGGCCTGAAAGGTTGAAAGCGTCTCCGTGAAACTTAATATTAACTATATATATATAATTTAGTGATGGACCGGATGTCAGTTTTTCAACATCTGCGGATGCGGATTTTTTATTTCAGTATCCGCGGATGCGGATATTTAGTTAATCTATCATAATATAGAATTATGAATATATGACTAATTTTTCAAATTTCGTGATATTACTATTATGGCAGGCAATGCATAAGAATTAAAATTAATATTAATGTTTTCATTATGATAAAAATAATAACTTTCTCAAGAGTTTCAGCCACAGAAAATTCAATGAAACAAGTTTCATTCAATTTTCTGTGTTACCAGCTATTTATATTTTGAGGTTTATATATCTGTTCATTAATAATTAATACTTTACATGAAATGTGCATGACTGGGCCTTATAAGCTACTTTATAAGCTAATTTAATTGTAAATTGCATAATTTATTAGAGGTAATATCCCCATAACATCCGCAGTCAGAAGTGCGGATGCGGATGACGCGGATATCCGGTCCACCACTAATATATATATATATATATATATATATATATATATATATATGGAGAGAGAGAGAGAAAGGAGAAGAAAATTTGATTAATTTTATCGCATTTTATACACACAGTGTATATAAAGTCCAACCATTCCATATTAAGGCTGTGACTGCAACGTGTGTGGCACTGTATTGCTCTCAACTTCCCAATAACTCTTTCCTATAACCATTATTGCTAATTGTTCAATTTTGTTTACTTTCTCTCCTTGGGCTTTCAAATTTCTCTTTCCTTCAGACCCCCCTCAAAAACCCCTGAAACCCCTCTAACAAACCCTCAAAACCTAATTGAATCTTTCCAGTCTGTCTGAAGTCGCTCAAGGATAACTTTAATCTTGCCGCTTCACCCGCGCAAAATATTATTAAGGTTTTCCCCTATTTTGAGCTGTTGCCTTCATAATAGTGTTTATACGTCCTTTAACACAAATTTAAAGGTATAAACAACAAACCGACTCGAATTATACTCGGAAGACTTCAATGGAGTTTAAAAAAGTTCTCGGTTGAACAGAGTTGATGTGTGTGTGTGTGTGTGTGTGTGTGTGTGTGTGTGTGTGTGTTGCATTGTATAATAAATTGAATGGGTATTACGATATATATATATATATATATATATATATATATATATATATATATATATATATATATATATATATATATATGAAAGTTCGTAAAGCTTCTAGTCGAAGTATCTAGACAGTCTTTTAATAACTTTAATACTACAAGTAATAAAACGGCTCCTAACTTTAACCGTCTATGTTCCCTTTTTGGTATAGCCTTTTAGTATATAGAATCAAGGGTCAAAAAAGAGTCACTAAATTCCCGGTTAGTGTCTATGTGGTTCCCAGTTTAGAACCGAATTCTGAGGGGAATTTTTGTTAACTACTTTTGACACGCAATCCGCAACCAAACGGTTTAAAAGTTTCATTTCATACAAAACTTTAACTGCTGACAGTGTAGAATAACAAATTGGTAAAACTTTACAATCGGGACGCGGCTCGAAGACAGCCTCCCCCCAACCCCATAATCCACGCCAACATTTTCAGATCAGCGGACGTCCGCTGATCACAAAATGTAAGAGCAACTTTCCGGCTGTTTCCGAACTGCGCCTGCAGTCTTTAATTTTACCAAAATCTTATTTCTTTGGCCTGGCTTATATATATATATATATAATATATATATATATATATATATATATATTTTCTTTTTTTAATTGGGGTTCTTTAACCTCCTTCGCAACATCTAAGGTCAAATGACGGAGGGGGCCTACAGCTTTACGTGGGATCCGAACCACGAGTCGCTACATAATCTGGCGCAGAGGACGGTCTCCCATCCAACTACTACCCACATCCAATGTCGCTTAATTTCGCTGAACTCCGGGAAGCATATATATATATTAGGGCCCTGCGAAGCTTCGAGATTCGATTTTATTTCGAATCGGGAGAGAGGATTCGATTTGATTCATTAGCTTGGGCTCCGCCGATTCGATATTTTCGAATCTCCATTAAGTCCGATAAACAACATAAGTGATGTTGTTTTGAAGAACACTTTCGTAAATAAACACTTTTCTTTTCACTTATATTATAATTCAATCTATATACTGAGACCAATCTCTTGTGCAATAACAATTTTATCATACTTTAACGATGAAATACTTAATACATTTTTTTTAGAAGAATTTACTTTGTTCTTTGTTCTCAAGAAGATTTAATTAATTTTATGCTTATTACTAATTGTGTGTAGAAACACTCTAATCTATATGTGTACAGTTGATTCGATTCGAGATTCGATTCGATTTGAATTGTTTGCGATGATTTGATTCGAGATTCGATTCGAAAAAGAAATTGTGATTCGCAGGGCCCTAATATATATATATATATATATATATTATAATGCACACAGACCGTGCATGGAACAAGGAACTTTTCTGGGAAAATTAAGTTCACTATATCCCATCATGAAACGGACATGTTATGTGCCCTGAAAAGTGGACGCTCAATTTTGCCAGTTGAGGTTTAAGTTTTGGATTTTGGCTAAAAATACAATAGTTACCCTTTTTCTTTGATGTATTCAATCCGACGTGAATGCAAAGAGTCTTTGCTTATATTGAGGTTCTGAATATAGTAGGCTAGGTGTAGCTGTAACCCCTAGATCCTGTCCAAAGCTGGATCCTATCTGCTTTGCAGATAGCTGGTGAGGGAAGCTATATTTTTGGGGCCTCTTTGCGAGTGACCCGTTGCCCACGTCGGCTAACATCAGGAAAAAGAAAAAACTATAGTGTTTGTCATTTACCATTACTTATTCGGCCTATAGTGGATTTAATTTTCCCAGAAGAGTTCCTTGTTCCATGCACGGTGTGTGTGTATCATGAGGAATGAGGAAACCTCAGGGGACCATTCTGAGTTCAATCACACACACACACACACACACACACACACACATATATATATATATATATATATATATATATATATTATATATTAGGGATGAAACGGGTACCTGAACGGGTACCCGACCTGATCGGGTAATGTATTACCAGAGCATACCCGACCCGATCGGGTAATTGCTCAAAAATCGGGTAGTAAAAACCTAGGTACACGGGACTTTCTTCGCGACTCAAAGCAGTCGTGAAAAGCCCCGTCGAAAGTCGTGAGAATACTCCACATACTACACATCCATTTCTCGTTTATAATTTTCTTTTATTTATAAAACAAATGGCGTAAAACTGAAATATTACCTGCATTTGCATTTTGCATTGTGTAACATTCAGTATTATGCTTAAGTTTTTGTGTGTGCGTAGTAGAATAAGGTATTATGTTCCAAAAATGGCTGTTGTTTTAATTTAAATTTAATTATAATGTTGCGAGACCCGATCGGGTACCCGTACCCGATCGGTATTACACTTCGGGTACCCGAACCCGATTACCCGTAAATAGCTACCCGTTTCATCTCTAATATATATATATATATATATATATATCTTAAAGAACGACGCTTGTAAGGAGAACATTCCGCGCAAGATGAGAAGAGAACGAACAAATGAAAAAACGAGGTAACCACCCGGGAATCGAACCCGGGATCTTCCGATTGCCGGTCAGATATGATAACCACTACACCATGGTCCTCACTCGATCAGAAGTCGTAATTCCTCTACATACGCGCAGAAACCAATGCCCCGAGGGGGGCACCTCCCGCATGCCGTATCTATATATACACATTTCAACTGCAAAGAACAGCACGCGTATAAATAACGTAAAGAACGACGCTTGTATAGGAGAACATTCCGCGCAAGATAGAAGAGAGAACGAACAAATGAAAACCGAGGTAACCACCCGGAATCGAACCCGGGATCTTCCGATGCCGTCAGATATGATAACCACTACACCATGGTCCTCACTCGATCAGAAGTCGTAATTCCTCTACATACGCGCAGAAACCAATGCCCCGAGGGGGGCACCTCCCGCATGCCGTATCTATATACATTTCAACTGCGGCATGCGGGAGGTGCCCCCCTCGGGGCATTGGTTTCTGCGCGTATGTAGAGGAATTACGACTTCTGATCGAGTGAGGACCATGGTGTAGTGGTTATCATATCTGACCGGCAATCGGAAGATCCCGGGTTCGATTCCCGGGTGGTTACCTCGTTTTTTCATTGTTCGTTCTCTCTTCTCATCTTGCGCGGAATGTTCTCTATACAAGCGTCGTTCTTTACGTTATTTATACTGCGTGTTCTTTGCAGTTGAAATATATATATATATATATATACACACACACAATACATCATGCCCTGCCTGTATCGAAAACAACTGGAAGTGTTTTTGCGATACAAACTAACAAAAATTGCGCGAACCCGAATACGAATGTGGATATTATTTGAAGTGTGGTTAAGACACGGAGCATTGTTGCTTTCATTGGTGATGAACTACGTACGGAAGCCTTGTCAGTACACTGACCGCCTCTTTGCTTGGCAATGTTACTGTGCGAACTGCTCGTACCCTGAAATGGGTGTATATTTCTTCAACTTAAGCTTCGACTACATTAATTGACTAATATACATACAGGGTGGGCGGAAAGTAGCTCCCTATTTTGGATTGGTAAAAAAATACGTATATTATCCATTTATTTCAGAAAAAATAATATGAAAAGGTAGGCATACATGGTAGGTTTTCTCTAAAATTCAATGTGGGCTCCAACTCTTTCCACCAGCTTCTGGAGCCGCCCAGGAATGGCGTCCACTGACTTTAGCAGGACGGCGGGATGGAGGACATTACTTCCCGAATTCGGTCCTCCAGTTCTTCCAATGTCCTCGGTTTGGTGCGGTAGACTTCTTCCTTTACCCACCCCCAAAGAAAGAAGTCGCACGGTGTCAAGTCGGGGCTCCTGGCTGGCCATTGATGTGGACCACGACGACCCATCCAACGCCCAGGGAAGTGGGCATCCAGCCACTCACGGACAACAAGAGCGAAGTGCGAGGGGCGCCATCTTGCATAAATATCAGATCGTCGATGTTCTCCCATGTGCTGACAACCGGCCAGACCTCGTTTCGCAACATAGCAAGGTACCGCTCAGCATTCATGGTGTTTGCGCAGTAGGAACGGGCCCACAACCTGATCTGAGGTCATACCACACCACACCGTTACACTGAACCGATTCTGCCGTTTTTCAGCGGTAACCATGGGATCCTCTCCTGCCCGTAGTGGCAATTGTGGCGGTTGACAAAGCCTCCGACGTGGAACACCGCTCGTCGCTCCAGAGGATGTTGCGGAAGAGATGGGGCCAGTCTTCATGCCAAGCCAGCATGATTTCCCCGAACTCCATGCGAATGTCGCAGTCCTCGTCCGAAGAGATTGGCAGTAATGCGGCTTCCACGCACGCCAGTTCAGCTCCTTCTTCAGCACAGTTCGCACTGAGTAGCGGGAGAGTCCACTTTCCCGAGCTGCCTGGCGAGTTGACTTTCGTGGACTCCGTGCGAACATTTCCTGAACTGCCTGCACCGTCTCCTGGGCCCTGGATGTCGAAGGGCGACCACATCTTCGAACATCTGCCACAGACCCGTGGTCATGAGCTTCGAGTGGCAGTTCTTGATTGTTTTCGGGTCCACTCGGGCACGTGGTCCGTGAATGGCCCGCCACCATCTTTGAACTCGAACGACAGATTGCCAAACTTCGTACCGTGCCGCGAACTGGGCACGCTCCTGCAGTGTTAAACGCTCAGCCATGTTACCCTTCAATCTGAAATGAAAAAAAAAAATGAACGTTACAATTGTACCACTTTAGAGAACACAAAGAGAACACTTTAGAGAAAAAGATTACCGTTACAATTGTACCACTTTAGAGAACACACCATAACAATATAACAATACAATCACAATTTATACATAATTTATGTATATTTTAAATTAGGGAGCTTCGGTGTTTCGAGAAGTCCCTATCTTTTCACAGTATCGGTATTTCTGGAAAATAGACACGGACTTCTCGGACACCCTGAATATATATATATATATATATATATATATATATATACAGGGCGTCCCAAAAAAATGTATACACACTTTAACAGCTGATAGCTCAATTGATGTTTCTTTCTTTCCAGTTAAACCCATTAGAATTAATAATGGCAGTCAGACTAAGCTTTGAACAAAGGAATTCATTCTAAAATGCTACTGAAGTGTGAAAACGCAGTTGAGTGCAAAGACAGTTTAGGAGGGAGTTTCAAACAGATCCACCAACGCGACTTACCATCACTCGAATTAGAGATAAGTTTGAAGCCGATGGAACTGTTCAGAATGTCCACAAGAAGCGTTCCGGAAGACCACGGACATCGACAAGCCCCACAAAGCAAGAAAAGTACTGGAAACGTATCACCAAAGTCCAAGAAAATCTGTGCGGCAAGCGAGTCGTGAGGTAGGAATTTCAGAATCGTCTGTCCAACGCATTTTGAAGCGCTGTCAATGGAAAAGTTACATTCCAAGATTAGTCCATGCTATTAATGAAGATGATGATCCGGACCGAAGAGTGGAGTATTGCGAGTGGTACTTGGCACGATGTGGATGTGGATTGGACGAAGGGGTTTCGTAGAATACCCTCCGCGTTCACCAGACCTCACACCACTAGACTTTTTTTTATGGGGATACTTAAAAGACAAAGTCTACGCTATAAACCTGCAACAGTCGCTGAATTGAGAGCAGCCATTGAACGAGAATGCACACAAATACCAAACGAAATGTTTCGTGATGTTTGCGATTCCATTGCTTCGCGTTATCAGCAGTGCCTGGACCAGAACGGACATCAGTTTGAAAACAGGCGTTGACAAAACAATTAAATAATGTCTGTAGATTCTATTACATTTTGAAAATGAAATGTATTTTAATAAACACTGCCTTTATAAGTATTTAAAGTGTGTATACATTTTTTTGGGACGCCCTGTATATATATATATATTATATATATATAATATCCCCGCAAGGGGGTTCTAAGCTCGTGCTCTTGAGTGCTCTTTGTGCTCGTTTGTACGTGCTTGTTCCTGGAGGTTTCACGTGCGCCCTCCCGGCCCTAGCACCCAAGGATGATGGGGCTCGACCCTGCAGTCCTTGTCATCCTTGGTCTTTTTTCCACTTCGACTGTCCCCTCCACCCTTTCTTTTTCCTCTGTCTTTCCTCTCACTTTTTCTTTGTTTTTCCGCTGAGATATGCCCTTTAAATAGAGGCGAATCGGTTCTTCCCGAACTTAAAAAAAAAAAATATATATATATATATATATATATATATATATATATATATATATATATATATATATATATATATATATATATATATATGCACTAAATCACAGAATAACACGTGATCTTATTAATAGAGCAACAACCACAGGGAAAGGAAAAGGAAAACACGAAGTCCGAGCGCTTTCGTGGATATATTCACATCTTCAGTTTTTTGTTTCTCCCTGAAGATGTGAATATATCACGAAAGCGCTCGGACTTCGTGTTTCCTTTTCCTTTTCCCTGTGGTTGCTTGCTTATATATATATATATATAATATATATATATAATATATATATTATATATATATATATATATCATATTGCATATGAATTCCAATTAGAAATACAATAAGTTATAAAAAAATAATAGGATCTACAGGGTAGTTCAACCGTGAGTGCACCACAGCAAAGAAATTTAAAACAAATACGTTACATGGCGCTTGACTTTTGAAGAATCCTCTATATAAAGAAAATCAAAGTCTTCATTTTTCAATCATGCACTATCTACGTCATATATGCTTCAACTTTAAAAAGAAAAGAAATGCAAACTCTTCCATTCGTTTCACTCGGAATCCTGAATTTGAATCTGTTCCACAGTCCCAAGGGCAGAATCGTTTTTTATTGCTGAACTATTTATTAATTTCTTTTTTATCTATTTCTCTCGCATGTCCTGATCTTGGAGATGCGTGTTATACATTGATTTATCTTCCTCTGCGTTCAGGCCAGATAGAGGTTGGGTGGTATATGCTTGTAACACTGATTGTAACACGCACGCGCCACACATTAAGTTTTAAACTATTATATAATATATATATATATATATATATATATATAATATATATATATATATATATATATATTACACACAGACCGTGCATGGAACAGGAACTCTTCTGGGATAATTAAATCCACTATAGCCTGAATAAGTAATGCTAAATGGCAAATAGTAAGTTTCTTTTTTTTATGATGGAAGCCCACGTGTGCAACGGGTCACCAGCAAGTTTCTTCAGTGGACCATTCTGAGTTGTAGCATATATAATATATATAAAACGAAAGTATTTCAGTTTCAAATAAACGTATTTATTTTGCACAGGTATCGATAAACGCTTTTACGTCATCATCATCGGTACATTATGACGGGTGAAGTAAAATGTCAATCTATGACACTTATAAATGCGTTTTTGATGAAAACTTAAATAATTTAGTTACAGTGATATTATCCATGATAATTTATGGAAGTGGAAGGTTTATACCTTAATTCTTACTGATTGGTTTAGAGTGGCTATAAAAAGAAATATACCTTGTAATCTTCTAGATCAGGGGTTCCCAAATGGGGGTACGCGGCTCCTGCTTTGGAACTAACTTTCACGTGGAAAAGTACTCTTAAAAGACGGTATAGCGGCTACAACCGTCTTTTGAGCAATTTTAAGTAGGGGGTGGTACGGGGCACTTGCCGAAGCCCATCGAGGGGTACGCAGCCGAAAAAGGTTGGGAACCGCTGTTCTAGATCTAGATGTTCCGTCAGGTCAGGCTGGTAGCCTTTCTTCTAGGCCTAACTTGATGCAGGATAGAGTTGCTGTCCACCTCACAAAGCCAGGCACACGCGGCTGAGCCGGGACCGTCCTGAGCTAGATGTCTAGTTTTCCTAAAAGACTTCAACTTTGACATCGGTGTCTTTGGAACTAGCTAAACAATCTTGGCCTTCTGACAACAAAGCTATTTTCATTCAGAGTTGTTAGTTTGGGAACACTACACATTCTACCTTTCCTGTTTTCTAATGCTGTTTAAGTGGTTATGGGGTTCAGTTTGAGGTTAACCTCTTTTGGACAATGGGTCGAATTTGTACCGTTTTCCAATACACGCATTCATAACTTAACCTACAAATCTTCAGGCGTTAAGAGGTTAACTATTAGTTTATCTATTATTTTCCACACGTATATTGTGGCGCACCTCTCTCATCTTTAGAGTTAATGTACGTAGTCTTTCCCAGTAATTCAGTTCTTTGTGATCATTGATTGTGGCTGTGAAATTTATCTGGATTTCTTCTAATTTATTGATTTCTTCCTTTTATATGAGAACGTCAATATTGAGCAGTATTCCATTTTTGGTATAATTAGTGGGTGTTTACAGTAAGGGAATCATTACTTCCTTGTCCCTTCGTTTAAATGTCTCAGTATCTGTTTCGTGATTCTTTTCGCCTTAAATGAAAGTCTCTACCGAGCATCATATTGGGGATTGGGGAGTTTAAGGACTTTATTAGGTTTCTGATATCAGCAATGATATCGGAGAATTTTACAGTTCGAGTGTTCGGAGGTCTACAAATGTCTTTTAGCATCACGTTTAGTTTTCAATTTTTACTGCTACGAGTTCCACGTAGCTGTTTGATTTACTTATTATTGTTTCTGACATGACTCTAATGGTACAGATATCATTTCGTCTTTCTGTTCTGTCGGCTCGTAGTATGTATAGCCATCGATTTATATTTTGTTTTCATCTATGCAGTAAAATATTCGCAGCTTTCAGTCTCCTTGGCAGTCCATAAGATGTATTTCTGCGAGGCACGCGATTTTAACTCTTGTTTCATCCATAAATCCTTTCAAGCATGAAACTTTGAATATTTTTCAAGACCATATTTATGTTTTCATTTTTGCGTTGTTCCTCGCGCATTCCATATTCGTTATCCTTCAATGTCGCGTGTTTCGTAGCCTTATGGTTTTCAGGGAAGAATCCGTATCCGTTTACCTGTTCTGGTAGCGTCTTGCCTGATAACGATTCCGCTCGGAGGTTTTCACTTGTGTACTCGTATGTATTGTATGAGGCTTAGTAGCCGTATTGTATCGGTAATGTCAAAAAAATTCGATTCGCGGTTTGCACTCATAAGTTTCTTATCATTTCTCTATTGTTCTTTGAGTTAGTTGGAGTGTGGTGGCAGTACTACTTTTTCCATATTTGCAGTTCCCAACAGGGACGTTTTTAAGCTTTCAGAATTCTCGGTGCAAGGTTCTGAGGGGGTCCGTTTTATTGAGCATAACTTAGTTGTGTTAATCTGAAATATTTATTTGTTATCTGAAATAAAATAACAAATGCTCATCAATATTTGTTTGAATTTTGTAATAGATTTCTTTAATGACTCTTGCATTACAATGAGTAAGGACAAGGGGCCCGCAAGGTAAGAGGCTCGTCGGTGCACCGCACCGATTGCACCTATGTTAAAAACGTCTTTCGTAATTCTCGCGAGTGGTCGGATGGTCGAACTTGCAACTCTTAACGAATTTACAGTAATCATTATTATAGATGAATTTACAAATGGTTGGGTGCTCATATAAACACTGTCCTTTTCTATATTCGCAATTACTCCTTGCATAGTACCTGCATATAGTTCCTTCTATATTCTTCCTCGGCGCCTTTATTTTTGGTGTTTGTTTTATTTCATTATTTGGAGATAACCTTTGTATATTATCGTGGTTGCCCTTTTCTTCTTCGCTGTTTAAGCTAGTGTCCTCCATCTGATGTTCGTGTTATTTTTTGTGCCTCTAATTTCACACGCACATCTTCGCCCTTTTTTTTGTGTATTGGTTTCTTCCTCTTTCTCTCTGTCTGTCTGTCTCTTTTTCATTTCCTTTTTCCATTCATCTCTTCTCGACATTCCAATTTTCTCCTTCGGTTTCTTATTCAGTCTCTCGTTCTGATCTAAATAATCTCAAAAGAATTTATTTCCGTTGAACAATCTTTACGGAAGAATTTTATTCCGGTTCTTTTCTTTGACACTCATTATAAGGAAGCTCTGATTATCTTCCATTTAAAGTATTTGTAGTGAATGAGAGATTGACGGTGATCTCATCTTATTGCCTTTGTCTCGTCCGTTGTTAAATTATAAGTTATACAAAGTCCTCTAAATCGGTTTCCAGTTCCCATGTTCTAGAACTGTTTCCTGATTCGGAGTGTTTGGATTGGGGGAAGGTGCCTTCGTTACTCTGAAGGGGTGGTGGTTATCGCGTGTTCATTGGTAGACGGTTGATCGCCCGTAGAGGATAGCTTGGGAAGTTAGGGGACCCTTCGTTTCAGCTTTGTAAGTGCCGAGAGATCTCTTTCAAATGAATAATCTGATCCCTCAATTAATTAGCTTCTTTATGACAAACTCTCTGATTTCACGGTTTAATACATAACACTTTGCGTGCACTAGATATTAATACAAAACATTCGCACTTTCTCCAATTTCTTCAGTTACGAGATTTTCACTGTATTTTTACTTTTATTCGGACTACCACAGAAACACGTGTTACCCTTCACTAGACAAGCAAACTATATACATACACACATACACACACACACACACACATATATATATATATATATATAACACAATTTTGTCTCTGTTTCGGGATGCATTTCTTTCTGAACACCCTGTATATATATATAATTATATACTCTTTCATCCTAAGAGGTTTTTCTGCCTCTTTTCACTGTATTCAGGTCATGACAGGACATCTTTTTACTCTTCAAAATTTGGTTTTATTTTGAATAGCATGAAAAAATATGGACAACTTAAAAGAAGTATGGAAGCAATTTCAGCTGCAAATAACACATCGTTACATACAATATTTTATGTAACTCTGATAAATAGTCGGGCATTTTAAGATTATTCGATGTTAAATAAGTTTCAATCTATACATTCAGTGATTCAAATAAATAAAGTATACTTGGGTAGTTTGGTAAATAAGGAGATGGTTTTGACATCCTGATTTTCAAATTTACCCCGAGTGGGTGTAGTAATCTTAACGAATTAATGGGTAGGAGTTTATTTAAATACCCATTTTGATTATAATAACGAAATACTATTTACAGTGTTTGTAAGTAAAGTTTAATTTTGTACATAAATTTCAGTTTTATATTTTCATAAGAATTTATAAATTACTTTACTAATCAAGGAAGTGTATTTGAAATAATAAGCATATAAAAATGCTTATTTTTCCTAATAATATTATAGCATTAGTGCTATCGAGTTGTATGCATGGAATAACAAAATCGTTCCGAGATTCAAACAATGACTCATGCATGGTTGGAACTCATTCTATTGAAAAATCTTGTAATAATAAGTTTATTAAGTAGAAAGTTACTAAGACGTTATAAAGACGCTTTGTGTGTGTGATATATATATATATATATATATATATATATATATATATATATATATATATATATCAGGTCATCCCATAAGTAATGTCGTTTTTCAGATCGGAATTTGAAGGACAAAAAAAAACTCGACTGAAACTTTTTAATCTAGTATATATTTTCCATCGGAATCAATGACACTCTGCCAACGTCCTACAAGCTTTTCAATGCTATGTTTATAAAATTCAGGTGGTTTTGAAGCAAAAAACGTACAAAGACTGGTGTGCAGGTCATCTAAAGAAGTATACTGTTTCTCGTGAAGATAGTTTTGCAGACTCCTGAAAGATGATAATCTGAAGGCGCAAGGTCTGGAGAATATGGAGGATGTGGAAGTTTTTCCCACCCAAGCTCCTCAATTTTTGCAGAAGTGATCCGAGCGGTATGAGGACGTGCGTTGTCGTGGTGGAACACGATTCCTTTCCGATTAACCAAAGAAGGTCTCTTTTCTTTTAATGCAGTGTTCAATCGATCCAGTTGTTGACAGTAGACTTGAGCGGTGATTGTTTGGTTGTGTGGTAAGGTTTCAAAGTGTATTACACCACCTTTATCCCACCAAACACTAAGCAACACCTTCCGAGGGTGTAAGATTTGGTTTTGGAGATTTGGTTTTGGCTGTGGTGTCGCTGATTCTCCGGCACAAACCCACTGTCGACGGCGCTTAACATTCTGGTACAGTATCCACTTTTCATCACCAGTCACTAAACGGTGCAAAAACGGATTTTGGTGTTCACGGGAATGAAGAGCTGTACTAATGTTTACCCGCACCCTGAGATTGTCGACCGACAATTCATGTGGCACCCATTTTCCTAACTTAGGCACTTTCCCAAGTTGTTGCAAATGTCGATGGATGGTGGACGGGGATGAATTGAGTTTCTGGGTCAATTCTTCAATAGTTGCTGAACAGTCTTCTTTAAGTGCGGCTAACAGCAGGTCATCATCAAACTCAGCAGGGCGTCCAGAGCGTGCTGCATCTGTCAAACAGCAGTCACCATTCCTAAACTTTTGAAACCATCTTTGACATTTCCTCACATGCAGAATATCGTTGCCATAAACGTCCTGAATGTTTCGCGTTGCTTCAGTAGCACTATTCCCTTTTTTGAACTCGTAAAGCATTATATGCCTGATATACTCTTCTGATACCGCCATGTTTATGAGGGGTTCACATAAAGCAAAATACACGTCTTCACTGGTCAAGGTCTGTGAAATATGTACCGAAACACGATAGATCTCCTCTTAGATATAACCTTCGGAAAATTTATGCTTAAACCGAGTAGGACTAGTTTAAACTTAATCTATCGTAAAAACGACATTACTTATGGAATGACTTGATATATATATATATATATATATATTATATATATATATATATATATATATATATATATATATATATATAACCTTCAAATATTGATAATAGACTAGCCTTTTTTTTTTATCGTCTTTTCATACGAAAATAATGAATAAAAAAGTTCCAAATTAAGCTCAGCTCCCTCAATCTAACGACGATAATTCAGAATAATGAATGTTCAACGAGAAAGAAGTGGGTTGAGGGGTGCCTTGAGGGAAAAGAACCGCGCAAAACATATTTATTCCCGTCCGTGGACCTAAAATAATTTATGAAACAGTGCATCGTAAATCAATGCAAAGCATAAGAATTAACTAAATACACAGTACGCACAGTAGTTATTATATATATATATATATATATATATATATATATATATAATTTCAAACTGGAAAGTTACTGGACTCAGTACATATGTGAGTACATTATTAACTCGTACGTGAAGTGTTTGTTGGACGTTGTAGGTTGATTTTTCTTTCAGGGGTTTTTGCTAAAATTAATTAAACACTAAAAATAAAGTTATCAAATCTCAAAAATGAAAAAAAAAAATTCAATTTTTCCTGGTATTGATCGGAACAAAATCGTTTCGAGCGAAATGCAGTCACAGTAATTTTAAATTATTTCATTGAACACGTTTATGAAAAAATGTTTTGACGGTTACAAACTTTGCAAAACTGTCAGATAACCATATTTTGATAATCTTTTGAACAAGGCCATTCACCAGTTTGGTACCACGCTTTGTTAAATTTTGAGAGGCTTTCATTTTCAGTAAATGAGAGTTGTCGTAAAACATGGCTATGAGATTTCAACAGACTTTCCCTAGGTAAGAGGAGACAGAATATATATATATATATATATATATGGGTGATGATGATGATGTTTGTTCGTTTATATACGCCTAAGCGGCTAGAGTAATCTGTATCAAAATTAGTATACGCATTAAGGTAAAACCAGGGAAGGTTTTAGTAACATACCTGCCCCTCCCAGTTCTCCCCCCCCCCTAGGTTGTGCTTCAGGGTGCATTTACTGCGCAAGACGTAACGGGCATTCTAGTATATATACACACACACTCCACCAGAGTCGTAGTCGAGTGGTCAGCGCCGCAACTCGGAGTCAGAGGTATGTGGAAGAATGTTCACACGTACAGTAAAAAAGATTACACATCCTTAGTATCTGGAGAAACCAATGATAAAATTAATAGATCTATTTTGTGACAAGTGCTTAGCATGTACAATGTCAGCAGTGGAAAACTGTTAAATGCAATGCAGTTTATGTGGGTAGTTGAGTAACTGGTTCAAGATGAATGTTGGAGTACGACAAGGTTGTGTGATGTCGCCATGGCAGTTTAATATGTACAGCATTTGGATAAAAGGTAATGCATAAAATGAAAGCAAGAATACGAGAGAGAGAGAGAGAGGAGAGAGAGAGAGAGAGAGAGAATGAATAGCATCTGACGTATGCGGTATGATGTGGTGTTTTGGGGTGAATCAGAGAATGAATTGAGGAGAGTACTGACAAATTTTGTTGATCTGTGTGAAAGATCTATGTGAATGTAAACAAAATTAAGGTTCTTATCATCGACAGAGAGGAAGAATCAGCATATAAAAGGGTGGTGAATAAATGAAATCTCTAAAGGATTTAAAAGGATTTAATTATTTGCAGTTTGTTGGAAAAAGAAAAAGTACGAATAGCACATTGGGAATTAAAAGCAGGGTGAATCAATGTAAGGAGGTCATGAAAGTCATAAAATCTTTAGTAGGAACAAGGCATATATATATATATATATATATATATATATATATATATATATATATAGTTACGAGAACTAGACCTATATTCACTGGAAAGGAGAAGAGAGAGATACACCTTATTTACACTTGGAAAATAATGGAGAAACTAGTCCCTAATCTTACTCTGAATCCCATAACTCCCCAAACAACGATGGAAAGTAGAAGCGGTAGACTGTGTCGTATTCCCAAATTGAAGGCGAGACAGGGAACATCCTTAACCCTGAAAGAAAATAGTTTTGTAGTGAGAGGACCAAAACTGTTTAATCAGTTGCCCAAAGACCTAAGAAACACGAAGGGAGTTGCAGTGGAAATCTTCAAAGAAGACTAGACGCCTGGCTCAGAACAATCCCCGATGAGCCGGGCGTACCTGGCTATGTGAGGTGGAGAGCGCAAGAATCCAACTCACTACTTCACCAGGCCAACTCGAGAGGAGGGGCGACAAGCTTGACCTTCGCGAAATGAGAAATCATCACGCGGAACCTTTGTAAGGTTGTAAGGTAAGGTATATATATATATATATATATATATATGAAATGAAAAAGGTTTATTGGCAGACTATATATATATATATATATATATATATGATAATAATAAGCTTTATTGGGAGGATACAAATCCCATAACATATGAGGAAACTATTGAATTCATATTAACATGGTATGTTAGAAAAATGCCTTTAAATTTTTAAGGCACTTAAGTTATAAGAATTATCTGCCGTTCCTCGAGGAAAGTCAAAAGAGCCCTAAAATTTAGGCAGGGCGATTAATCACGCCTTGGTTCAATGGGTGGCAAAATTGTTCCAAAATTAAATCATAGTGACTGTAGCATATGATTTAAGAGCACGTTTGTTACGGCTCAGCTAAGGCATAAAAAGATAGTCAGTGTATATTATTTTTTCTTTTTGTTAGCAAATGCGTGCCGATTTCTTTCAGAGCGTAAAAAAAAAATAAAAAAAAAAATTAAAAAAAAAAATTATAATTTCGTAAATGATAATTTTTTTTTTAAACTTCAGAATTAGCTGTAATACGCCTTAAGCTAAATTTAATGAGCTTTCTATTTCAGATTTCACTCAAAAAAAAATTACAAAATAAATTTGTATCTTTATTTAATATGGTCTGAGTACATTACAATATTTGTTAATATATTTACCTGATTTTTTTTTTTTTTTAAGTTTGTGTTTATTTCCACTGTCGGTAAAATATGATTTTCTTTAAAGTTCATTCAGGTTAGGACTTATAAACAATATAAATACAAGCAGGGGCGTCATGCAACAAGTATTTTTGTTTGGGGAGGGGGCACTGTTCAGAGAAATAATTTTTAATCAGTTGTAAGAAATCAGTAATTCAGTGCTTTAACTACATTTTAAGGATAATAAAAGTCAACAGTATATATATATATATATATAATATATTATATATATATATATATATATATATATATATGGGTAATTTATTTGAATTCTCTTATCTTTACTAAATATTATTATAAATTTGGGAGGAGGCACGTGCCCACCCAACTTCTACGGGCATGAAGCCTCTGAATACAAGCGTATAGGTACTTTTTCTATACCTATGTACTGCTTGCAGTGTTTTACCAGCCATTTTGACCAATTTTTGATCTTATATTACACTGTGTAGGATTTTTAAATGCAAATAATTAAAATACACGTGACCATTTGTGTTATAGGCCCAGTTAAAGGAAGAAAATAATTATTAGTAAAGCACCAATTAGAATACACAAATAAGAAGCCATTTTAATTTCAGTATGGCTTGTCAAAGTTTTGTACCCCATTCTTGGAACTATCTCTGATTCACATGTAAAAAAATCCATGGACCTTACTGAAACACTGAATAATATACTCACTGAAACCAACGACGACGTTTGTCCATTGTTCACAAAAGTGCCAAGTGACGATATTCTTGACTTTCTCTCACCAGAATTACGTAAGTATGACCTGCCACTACCTGCACACATTGTTTTAGAACTCATTAAACTTTGCATCAAAGACTACAAATTCACTTTCAATGGCGAATATTATCAACAGGTTTTTGAGAGAGATGGTCACGGGTAATCCCTTGTCGCCTCTCCTCTCCAATATTTATATGGAGTTTTTCGAAATAACTCCCATTCCGAGGATCCTGGGGTTGGCATCCCATGGTTGCGGTACGTCGACGATATTTTGTATGTCTGGCCCATGAAGCGTGACCTGGATGGCTTCCTCTTTCAGTTAAATAATCAAGTCCCCTCTATTAAGTTTACTTTGGAAGTGAAACAAAACAACTCCATCCGTTTTTGAATGTGTGTGTACACAGGGAAAGCCCAGGTTTTAAATTTAGTATCTATCAAAAAAAATAAAAAATTTGTCCTACATACCCTTTTATTCCGGACATGACACCCATATTAAGAAAGCCATATTTTTTTTTCACTGTTTCTTCGCACTCTTAGGATCGCCAGTCCGGAATACATGGATGCCGAGTTAGAAAAAATTAACAATATTGGAAGTGATTTGTGTTACCCACCTGCTTTTTTTGGAATCTTGTCTTAACAAGGCAAAGCGAACTTTCTATCGTGTGAATAATAACTCGCACTTTGTCGAAGAATATTTTAGTACTTCCATTTTTCTCGGACTTTTTAGGCATTGCTAATGTACTTAAACGTTTGAACATTAATGTAGTATTTTCATACTACAATATTGTGAAAAATATCATAGTAACAATAGTTCTACCAATAAGTCAGGCAGTAGCTATAAAATTGGTTGTAAACAATGTGATTCCTTTTACATTGGACAGCGGGAAAGAATTTGAACACGCGTGTAAAACAGCATCAATATTCCGTTAGAACGGGGCACGTCAGCGAGTCAACGTCAACGAAAAAACGTGGAACGTCAACGCGAAGAAGAGGCGACGTCAAACCGAAACATCAACTCGCTGGTGGCCAAACTTCCTCAAATCTCTGTGCAGGGGTTGTCTACGGTTGGCCAGACTGGCAGTCGACGGCTTGTTACGTGGCACGGTCAGAGTGCCGATCGGCTCCCGGGGCCGGACCTATACCAGCGTGCTATTTTTTCATTTACGGGGAGCAATTGCGTGCCGGACGTACTCCCGGACTTACACATGTCACCATACACAAAGACAGAGACACAATAGGACTATGAGACACATACAGAAGCATAATCTTAACATATTACAGTACAACGTAGATGGCCTCACAAACAAAATCATGCAGCTTAGGGAATTCGTACACAAACAAAACATTCACATAGCACTTATACAAGAAACAAAACTAAAATGCACACACAAAACACCCACCATCCCTGACTTCACGGCGATCCGTCAAGATCGTACTGGGGGTCACGGGGGTGGACTCATCACTTACGTAAAAGCATTAGCTACACTGATGCCACCCAAAACATTACAAACACAATCCAAGCAGATAACACGATAGAAATACAGGCAGTTAACATTAAAACACGCGCAAAACACACCACACTCATCATCATTTACATTCCACCAGATAGTTCACCTCAGGTGCCAGCCAATTACAATCCACAGTTACACAATCTGGCCTCTCTCACTAATGTCATCTTAGGAGGAGACTTCAACGCTAAAGACACTAGTTGGTACCTGTACAAACAAAACAACACCAGAGGCGCCAACATAGACACACAACTAAACAGCCTCTTCATTCTTAACAACACAGAAGAGCATACACACATACCACATCAAGCAGAATACTCAAACTCCTCCCTAGACTTATCCTTCTGTTCCCCCTCACTAGCAAAACATACACACTGGAGAACAGAAAAACAACTGTCATCAGACCACCTGCCCATCATCATTACAACACGTTCTACACTCTGCCCCAACAGCCTTAGGCACACTTACAGAAATTACAAGAAAGCTGATTGGGAACAGTTCAAAATACAGACTGAGAACAATTCACCACATTAAACAGCACACCCATCATAAACATCAATACAACACTCAGAACATTTAATCAGATCATCACTAATGCAAACAAATACATACCCAAGGGCAACATTAGGAAATACAACCCAAATTGCACTAGAGAAATAGCCCACCTCATAAGGCAACATAACAACCTCAAACGTAACACACAAACACCACACACAGAAGCCATAAAACAGCAGATACATCAGCTCAACACAGAAATAAACAACATACTTAAAGAAAAACAAATAGAAACATTTAGGGAATTCATAACAACACTAAACCACTCCACAGATACATCCAAGCTATACAAGACTATAAACAGCATTACCCACTCTAACAGCGGCATTCACACCTCACACGCGGCTATCTGTCGCAGCCAAAATACTGTAATATCCCAACATATACACAAGAAGCTAACATTCTAGTTAATCACTACGCAAAGATAAGTCACTTAAACAGAGACAACAACCAGAAACACGTAGACAGACAAACAGCCAGACACAAGAAAACCTACGGACTCGACACAACCATTACACCCTTCAATACAGACCAGACTACCAACATCATCAAAAACATTAAGAATTCGAAGGTTACTGGACCAGACAACATATCTAACATACACCTTAAACACTTGGGCCCACAGGGAAGACTAGCTCTCACAGACATCAGCACATATTTATACCAACACTGTATTACTCCTAATATATAGAAACAGGTAAAATTATTACATTACTCAAACCAAACAAAATCCAACAGAACCAGATTCCTATAGACCCATACTTTACTATGCACACCTTCGAAAGCAACAGAAGACTAATCTTACAAATCACCAACTCACACATACCACTATCGCCTACTCAACATGGATTCAGACCTCACCACTCAACCACGACATTACTCACTAATTCACGCAGCACATCATGGATGGCATCAACTCCAGAAGACCGGCTCAACGTACATTATTAGCAACAATAGACATTAGTAAAGCATTTGATGCTATTTCACGCTTCCCTCTCATAAACAAAATACTCAACACAAACATGCACAATAACACCAAAAGGTGGCTGAGCAACTATCTTTCAGGAAGATACTCACATGTCACATTTAATGGCAAGTCATCCAAAAACAAGCTTTTTCCGAACGGGGTCCCTCAAGGCTCTGTTCTCTCACCAACACTCTTCAACTTATACATGCATGACATTCCAACACCCATAGATAACAAGCTTACCTTCATCATATGCAGATGACATCACTCTAACATCCACTCACAGCAACATCGACACCGCTACAAAAACCTACAAACATACATAAACAGTATACAAGACTGGCTCACACACAATAGATTCAAAGTAGCGCCCACAAAATCAACCATCACCTTGCTAACAAGCAACACAAAAGAACACCAGATAACTCCACAGCTTACACTAAACAACACCAACATTCCACACACTCACAGGACCAAAATACTTGGGGTCACATACAACACATCATTATCTTTTACAAACCACATTCAGGACATTAAAAACAAATGTACGTCAAGACTTAACACGCTTAGGGTACTAGCAGGCACAAACTTTGGACACCAGCAGGAAACAACATCGCTCATATACAAACAATATATTCGCTCAGTTATAGACTATGCTAGCCCATGCTGGGCACCCATCTCAAACACACACATAAACACCTTACAGACAATACAAAACAACGCACTTCGTATCATTACAGGATGTACTCAAACAATACCAATGGAACCTCTGCACACAGAAAGAAAAATACTGAAAGTTAGGGAACATTTAAACATGAGGGGAACACAATTCATGGCAGCAGCGACAACCAAACGGCAACACCCTTGTCACTACATGTACAATCATGCACCGACACCTCGCACCATTAAGATAACACCAGAGAGACATTAACCAAATACTTCATTCCATACCACGCCCCACAGACATCACACAGTACAGAAAACACATACATACACACCTAACCCACAAGGCACTGACACGACTCGGTCCGAATGCGGTCCTAGGTGCGAAGCCGCCACCCATTAACAGGTCAGAGACCAGCCTGAGAAGATCGGATCGAGTTAACTTAGCACGATTCCGATGTGGACATTACCCCAACTTACAGACATATAAACACAGACTAGACAACTCCACAGACGACACCTGCCACCTGTGCCAGGACACACCACAAACAATTGAACACATTATGACAGACCGTACCGCTCTAGCACAACATAGAACACAACACAACATCACTTGTGCGCTGAACCTCTGGTCCACTCCGGAGAGGGGATCGGTTACCTGCGTGCCGCCGGCTTGCTCGATCAGGGTGGGCTGATCGGCTAACCAACAACAACAACAGAACGGGACAGTCGTTCAGTGCCCTTTTTGTCCATTTGTCAGAGTTATCCCATTGTATTGACTGGAATAATGCTTCAGTTTTGTTTCACTCAAACAACATTGTTAATAGAAATATTCTTGATTCTGCCATTATTCAACTTACAAACAATTTCAACATTAGCCAAAGCCTTTTCTCGCTTAATCCTGTTGTTTTGAATTTGTTCAGAGCGGATTTAGACAAGAAGGGCAAGGTGCTAAACTCTGGTAGCTTTTCATATAAATTTGTATGCTCCTCCTACAAATTTTTTGTATGCTAATCATATTATCTTTTTTTTTTCTTTGTGACCTATATACGGTATAGTCTCGAACTTGTTATTAATTTCAGTGTTCCTGGAGATGTCATTAGACGAAAACGTTTGAGGACTATTTCGTGTTTTCTTTTTCCTTCGTGATAATTTTCATTATATATATATAATAATAAATAAATAAAAATTTGTCCTTTTGGGCAGTAAAGGGTTAAACTAGCATGATATTTGAGACATTAGCTGTCCTTACTTCATCAATGTTTCTTTCTTTCTATCAGGGTAAACAGCCCTGTAATTTTTCACTACTTGTAGCAAGAATTGTTTTTGATCTTCGTCATGTGTTAGTATTTTATTATATTCATCCATTAATTTTACTCCTCTTTCCGCTATATCATTCACGACTTTCCACTGTTTGATAGATTTTGTGGAGTTATACTCTTCATCATTATGCCATTCTTTAGCATCTTTGAGCAAAAATTTTGAACTAAATTCTGTTATTGTAAAGAATCTTTGAGTATTTGATGACAAAATCTTCTAATTTCTTCGTTGGAATAAGTGCAGGATCTAGAAAAGCCCGTTTTGCAGGAAGAGTTGCTATTGTATTTTGCAAGGCCTTTACAATTTTGTTTTTCGTTTCAGTAGGCACTTCATCATCATAAAAGGCCAAGGCTACCAGTTCTTCTGATAGGTACCAGAGGTGACCTAACAGTTTTTTAATAGCAACAAATGCAATTGTGTCATTTATTTGTTTGTAGACTACAAGATTCTGTAATAATTCCAGAGCAAGACGAGGAGCGCAAGATGGCACAGGAGCTGTAAACCATGCCTTTACATATAACCGAGTAGCAAATAGACAGATGTCTTTTAGTCTTTTTTTTCTTTTACTGAAATTTTGAACTGAGATTTGAACATAAAATTTTTTAATGAATATGTAATTTTGGCCATCCACCTAGCCCGATGAAGTCCCGCTGGATGTTTAAAGTTGATTCCACCTTTTGGTTCACCTCCCAAAAAAATAATTGTTAACTGCAATAGTTCTAGGTAATCGTCTCTTGGTTGGAATGTATCTAGTTGATTTGTTGCAAATATAATTATGTCATCTTTGATGTCATGAATATTTTCATAGATATCTGGATCTGATAATGCTGTCTCGTAGTCCTCCTTATTAATGCTTGACCATTTTTCTCTGAACTTCTTAAAAAGGACTATATCTGGGCCAGAAGATGGTGATAAAGACTTTGAAACAACAGCTTCCAGCATAATTTCAAATATATGGTGTCGACATGCCAGCCACAATAAATCGTTGTCGAATTTTTGTTCTAGAAGAATAGCTGCACCATTTCTAGGACCAGTATTGGCTGCCGTTGTATTGAAACACATGCATTTTATTTGTTCGCAGATGTCCCATTCAAGCGATGTCTGATTGTTTGCATTAAAAAGAGACGCATTTCTGTCACTCAATTTTGCAACATCAAGACTTCCTAATAATTTATCATCAAACAATTGTCTACGTTTGCCAACCTTACTTTTCCATGTTGAAGGTTGTGCAGCACAGAAACCAGATTCATCACTTTTACTCTCCTCTGATTCTGATTCTGATGATGTACTGGTGAGTATGACAGCCTCTTCACTCTTCTTTCTTTTGATCTCTTCTTCTGCTTTCCTCTTTTCATAACGTTGTTGCTTTTCTGCTGCTCTTTGCTCTTTTTTAGCAACAGCCTTATCAATGGTACCCATTTTTCCATGACGTCCTTTCTCACGTTGCATTTTCAAGAATTTCTTATCATCTTCTATTTTTATAAGCTGCATAGCATTCTCATGAGCAATGTCAAATAAGTTTCCAGTTTATCTTTCCATTTTTCTTCTTTATTATTTAAATTTTGTGATCTTTTCAATTTGTTTGCTTTGTTTTTCTTAAGCAGCTGTCATTCCTTCAGTATTCCTTGAATTTTATCTACTACATGCATTCTTTGTTTTGCTGGTATTCCTGCTTTTTTCCAAACTGCTAGCACATCATCTGCAGTAGAGCAGCATGATTCTCTAATGTCTTGCTTTTTAATATTTCTGTAGTGCATGAAGAGGGCCATCATTTCCTTCTCTGGTGGTAATACGGATGTTTTTAGTACTGCAGAGGGCTGCCCAATTAGCCATACTTCAGTTTCTTTTCTTGTAGAACTTCTCCCAAATTAGCAACTGGGTGATGGTGAGTTAGGCCTAGCTTCCATAATCGATTAACTGGTATCAAAATTACGAGTTCCAAGCAACAATTAAAAGCAAGCTAGTATATAAACCATTAATTAAAAATTCTGAAATATAAACAATTAAACATAAAATCATAAGTTGTAAAAACAAACAAATTGAAAAAGAGGGAAACTTTGACGCCTGGTAGCACATAGTAAATTTTATTTAAAATTCACCAAATTTGGCATACACTACTTTTTTGTCATAGGGAACAAAAATACAGGTTGAACAATTAAAAAAAAAAACTTTGATTTTTTTGAATCACCCTATAATAAATAAATAAAATAAATAAAATAAATAATAATAATAATAATATATATATATATATATATATATATCTATATATAACCTTTGGTTAGCTTCCGCCCGAATTGTTCATTCTGACAAAGGTCAAGCTTTTCACTCCACCTTAGACCTACAGTTTAACGTGGAATCCGAACCACGCCCCACCAGCAGCCCAGCGTCTAGGCCACCCAGGGTACCCATTTATCTACCAACCACTTTCTTTATTGTGTGGAAGGATGAACAGCTGGGTTTGCTGCGCGCCGGCTGCAGTCACCGGGTCTCGAACCCGGGGCCGATGGATTCGTAGTCAGCGACGCTAAGCACTACACCACCGAGGTGTATATATATATATATATATAATATATATATATATATATATATATATACTGTATATATATATATCATTAAATAACTTATCTAAGGTGTAAATTGTTGGGCCACTTCGCTATTCCAAATGTCACGTGACATTTGGAAAGCCATGTCGGCTTCAAGAGCGAGATTTTTAATTAAAAAATTATTGTCGTGAATATGATATTTAGCCTTTACTCGAGCTCACGAACCACTTAGATTTGTGTGCAGTTTCACAAATTTGATTTCACTGGGTTTGGATGTGAAGTTCAACATTTTGATGGCTGTGATATTTTTGTATTTTTGTTCTTCACTGGTTTTTCCTCGATGTCAGAAATGAGCAGAAAATTTTGTACAAGTGTGGTCTGACTAGATATGGGTAGTCTTTGATGTACTAGCAATAATCATCCAGGAAAGCCAGAAACTGGCACAGTGCCCACGCCAGTTAATGCGGCCCATTGCACTAACTCCAGTATTATTATTACCAGCATCATCAGGGTTCGAACCGCCAACGTGTCTTCACTTCGCTTACAGAGAAACTGTGTTATCCACTAAGCTATATTGTTTTCACATTCATACTTAAATAATATCTACTCACATTTATTAATTTCCCTTTCAGCGTCATACTCATAACTACTGCATTCACATTCATTTATTGTTTACCCTCATTCACAATCATTCTCATATTCTTGCATTATTCCACGCTCGAACTACCCAAAACTTTATTCTAAAAATTTTACTAATTCCTAACTAGTTTATATCATTTAACTAACTTATTTGGCCTATTTTACGATATTAAATTAGTTAATTATATTTTTCCTCTTTTATAGGAAAACTACATTGTTTATTAATATTCAAATGGAAGAAACGAAGGGTATGACATCACGTGACAGCTATACTTGTTCCATATTGGTTGACCCTATTTCAAGTAAGAACGCGACGAAACCCGTTCTTCTGGCTTCGTGCCAAAAGTCACGTACGTCTTTTTATTCATCTGAGACCTATTTCCTAACTTTATACTCTATCTATTAAACCTAACTTATGTTTTCCAATTCAGTATTTTTTATTTTACTATTTTCTATTTATTAATAAACCCCCAATTTTGCAATCCCAACACAGGAAACCTTTCATTGTTTGAGACTTTTTAAATCTTCCGAACTCCGGACATATTTCCTTGTTTTAAATGGCTGATATTGATTTATTCGTTGCTTTTCATCTGAAAAATAATTTGGAAGAATGAAACATTTTCCAGGAATTGTTTTATTACAAAATACAAGTCATAACCCTTGAATGGACGATTTTCCTCTAACCCAAACCAATATATATATATAAAGAAAGAGAGAGAGAGAGAGAGAGAGAGAGAGAGAGAGAAAATAAATGAATTTATCTGTAATTGGAACAGCTGCATTTATGTGGCTTCTGACGAGAGGAAACACAAACTCGCGGTGCGCCTTTCCTCTGATGAATCATGCGCCCGAACTCATAAGGTACCTTAAATACAAATGTAATAAACTAATCTTATAGACGAAACTATACATTTAGGTATGAAAAATCAAAGTATTGTTTCTTTCGATTCGTGATGAAGCGCGATGTTAGTAAGTTGATCTTCTGTGTACACTGTACATTTTAGGAAAAAGTTCGCCTGGAAACATACATAAAACTTCTAAAAAACATTAAAAAATTGCTAATTGGTAATATTCGGCTTTTCTTTCGATATTTTATTATTTTTTTTTATTATTTTTTTTTGGTGACAGTAATAAAATAAAATAGATTAGAAATTTGTTAGGCTTTTGGATATTTTTGTAGGAAAACTTTTTTCCGAAACTAGTATACTTGGCAATGGTGTTGCGAGCTGCTCGTATCCTAAAGGGATGTATGGGCGGAGCGGTGTTTTATAAAACTATGAAATCTTCACTTTATCTAAAATTTAATACGTAAATGATGTTATTATCCTAAACGTTGATCAATATATATTCAAGGTAGACCAAAAAATTCGAACTTTTTGGAAGCTAATTTTACTTGTAACTCAATAAAGATATGTGAATACGGTAAAAAGCAGTAAATGGACCATAATTTTAACTTTAAAATGGTGTATTCATTTTCTGAAGTGGTGGCTGTATTTTTCGTGGAAATAGTGATTAAACGAAAGGCCTCTAGAATACTCGTTCTCAGAACAAGAGCATACTAAAAAATCTCGGAGAGTTGTTTTTTATTTCAATCCCATTAAGAATTGTCGTTGGATGGCAGTATGTAAAGTTCAATATGTCCACCATCAGCGGCCAGTACACCCATAAATCTAACTCCAATGACGAATCGCTCTTGAAATGATTTTCTGATTCAGCTCTTCCAAACATTCTAACAGTCTTTCTCTGTTAAGTGTTACGCATCTCTGATTTTTTTGTTCTGGCGTATGCCATAAGCTGAAGTTGTCTCCAAACAAGATAATCAATTGGATTAAGGTAATTTATATAGGTGGCCAGTATTATGATTCTATAATTCCAATTTTAATTATGTAAAAATAGTAAAACTAATGCAAACAATGTGAAATTCGACGGGCGAAAATACTCGTACACTTACAACCTCTGGGAACGAGCTTTTTTTTTTTTTACAGTCCTTTCGTTTCATCAACATTTCCACAAAAATTGCGGCGCAATTTCATAAACAAATATTTATACGTACGAATACATCATTTTAAAACTGAAAACATGGTCTATTTATTGCATTTTACCGCGTTTATATTTTTACTGAGTTGGAAATAATTAGCTTACCAAAAGTGTTCAGAATTACTGGCTGGCTCTCTCTCTCTCTCTCTCTCTCTCTCTATATATATATATATATATATATATATTATTCATTGATGCATTCATAGTTTAAATGGAAGTATAAAAGTTAAACATCTTTTCACATAGCTCACTATTCCGCCCATACGCCCATTTCAGGGTACGAGCAGCATTGTCAAGGAAATACGGGGTCAAAGTACTGACGAGGCATTCATACGTGGTTCATCACCACTGAAAGCAACAATGCTCTGTGTTAGTCTATTCAAAAGAACATCCATATCCATATTCAATTTATTGCATTTTTCGTTAGTTTGTATTGTAAACACTGCCAGTTATTATCAGTCTTGGTGTATGATTCTTCAGGAGCAAGATACACCGCAAGTTTGTTTCTTCCTAAGGCAGCTCAAAATTACCTGTAATATATATATATATATATATATATATATATATATATATGAGCGACGCTTGTGTAGAAGAGCGTTCCGCACAAGATGAGGAGGGAGAACGAACAAATGAAAAATGAGGTACCACCCCTCCTCATCTTGTGTGGGAACGCTCTTCTACACAAGCGTCGTTCTTTACATTAATTATACTGTGTGTTGTTTGCAGTTAAAATGTATATATATATATATATGTTATAATGTTATCATGTTTCAGACCAACAAAGACCCTAGGATCCACTCATGGCTGGTCTACCTAACTGTGTTCGTAATTGTGTATTGTGCATGTCCTCCGTGGTGTCGGAAGGGACCTACAATTTCACGTGGGTTCCGAACCACAAAGCCTTAATTTTACTACCTTAAACTATACCTAATCTATCAACATATGCGTCTAATCGATTTTTAAACATGTTTATAGACGTGCTACTAATTACTTCTACCGGCAAACTATTCTAGCTATTTACTATTCTATGTGTAAAAAAGTTTTTGGCAACTGCTGTCTCGAACCTTCTACTTGTCAACTTACACCCGTTATTTCTAGTCCTATTATATTGAGATATTTCGAAAAAGCTATGTCTATCTACGTTATCGAACCCATTCATAATTTTGAAAACCTGGATTAGATCACCCCTTAGCCTTCTAGTCTCGAGTGTAGTCAATTTTAACTCCTTAAGCCTATCCTCGTACGAGTTTGACCTAAGCGACGGAATCATCTTAGTTGCTCGTCTTCGAACTCTTTCGAGTTTGTCTATATCTTTTCGCATATGCGGATTCCAAAATTGGATCGCGTACTCCAAATGGGGTCTAACTAACGATTTATAAAGAGGAACTGTAATATCGCGCGATTTGTACTCAAAATTCCGAGCTATAAAACGTAACACTTTGTTCGCTTTATTGACCGCTGGTTTACTTTGTTTCGCTACTTTTAAATCACCAGTGACTATAACTCCTAAATCTTTTTCCTGCCCTACGCTTGTTAACTCTTTCCCTGACATACTATACGCAAAATTACCGTTACGCGAACCTATATGTGAAATTTTGCACTTATCGACGTTAAATCTCATTTGCCATGTGACTGACCAATGAACGGTTTTATTCAGATCATTCTGGATTTTACCTCTATCTTCGTCATTAATCACCCTACCACCCAGCTTCGTGTCATCCGCAAACTTTGAAACTGTACTGACTAGGCCGACAGCTAAATCGTTAAAATACAGGGTGTACATAAAGTCAGGATCTATTTTTGTGAAATAATTATTTTTTTCTATTTTTCTTTTCAGAAGCCCTTAGAATGAATACAGAAGAGCGTGTGGCAATAGTAATTTGGCGAATCGAGGGAAAGAAATACAATGACATCAGAGACAAGTTTAGAAGGAGATTTCATAAGCCGGGGCCAATAGACAAGACAATACGAAAATTGGTGAACAAATTTAAACGAACGGGATCTGTAAATGATGAAGCAAGATCAGGACGACCGTGTATGTCAGATCTTACCGTGAATGCAGTACGCGGAATTATCACTGAGGAGCCACGTACGTCCGTTCGTGCTGCATCACACAGACTCGGCCTCCCGACGTCATCTGTGCACAAAATTCTGAAAGTTAATTTGCAGAAGAAAAGCTATCATTTGCAGGTTTTACATGATTTACATGAGGAAGATTTCCCTCGACGAAATGCTGTGTGTGCTGATCTCGTAGAACAAATCTGGAGTGATAATTTAATGGACAACATTCTCTTTAGTGATGAAGCCACTTTCCATACGTGTGGAAAAGTAAATCGCCATAATTCGAATTTGGGCAGATGAAAGACCGAATGATTTCGTCCAAAATTAGGAAAGAGACTCACCTAAAGTTAATGTCTGGATGGGTTTAACAAAATCTAAGGTTTATGGTCCTTTTTTCTTTGCTGAAGCTACAGTTACGGGGCTTATTTATCTGACATGTTGCAGCAATTCCTTGAACCTCAGCTGATTGGGGATAGGATTGTTAGTACCGTCGTCTACCAACATGATGGTGCTCCTTGTCACTATGCCAAAATTGTTCAGGATTATCTAAATGGACGTTTTCCAAATCGCTGGATCGGACGCGGAAGCAACAGACCTTGGCCAGCGAGATCACCAGATAACCCCTTTAGATTTCTTTGCATGGGGCTTTATCAAATCGCACGTCTATCAGACGAAGATTACGAGTCTTGAAAACTTACGTATACGAACTGCTGCAGACAACATAACCCCGCAAATGCTCCAGAATGTGTTTAGAAATGCTGCGGAACGATTTGAGCTGTGCAGGGATACTGATGGGCGTCACGTCGAATCCTACTCTTAATTATTTAATAAATGTTACCACTTTATCATTTTATGATTGAATTCCATATAATTTCCAAGTGCTTCACAAAAATAGATCCTGACTTTATGTACACCCTGTATATAAGAAAAAGCAAGGGGCCCAATACAGAACCCTGAGGAACGCCACTCACTACATTAGCCCAACACGACTCCGCTCCATCAACGACCATCCTCTGTTTCCTACCTCGCAACCACTCTTCTATCCAATTTATTACTACACCCCTGATTCCATGAGCCTCAGTTTTTTTCAATGAGTCTTTTGTGAGGTACGGTGTCAAACGCTTTTTGAAAATCTAAATACACTACATCAACCGCCCGATGACTATCGTAAACGTCAACCACGCTTTGAAAAAATTCTAAAAGATTAGTTAAGCAAGATTTGTTTCGCCTAAAACCGTGCTGCGTATTTCTAACTAAGTTATGCAATTCTAAGTGTTCGACTATACGATCCCTAATTATTGATTCCAGTAGCTTACCTACAACAGACGTTAAACTGATTGGCCCATAATTTCCCGCCGCACCTTTATCGCCTTTCTTAAAGATAGGTGTTACGTTTGCTAACTTGAAATTATTTGGTACGCACCCTTCAGAAATAGACGCATTAAAAATCTTTGTTAACGGCACAACAATGCTATCTTTTAATTCTTTTAGTTGTATGGGATATATGGAATCCGGCCCCGGTGATTTACGCGTTTTCATTTTATCAATATAGCGCATTATCTCCCCTTCACTAACCAGAATATTATCCAAAAATATTACCATTATCAAAAGGTATTATGTCTATGACCGTAGGGATATTCGTTACATATTCTATAGTAAAAACTGACGTAAAGAATTCGTTCAGCATGGTAGCCACTTCCTTGTTTTCAGAAACTAGATCTCCGTTAACATTTTTGAACGGCCCCAAGACAATTTTTACTGGATTTCTATTGTTGACGTATTGAAAGAATCGCTTGGGTTGTCTTTACCGTCACGAGCTATGGAGATTCCAATTCGCGCTTGGACTTTTTTATTACACTTTTCGCTTCACGCCTTAGAGATATGTAGTTGTTTCGTAACCACAAATTGTCTTTATCGCACTTATGTAGCCTATAAGCCCTATCTCTACCCTTTGTAATGTCTCTTACTCTAGAAGTAAACAACAAGGGCTTGTAGTTTACTTTCGCACGCTTAATTTTCTACGGTACACATTCCTCATTTATAGTCCTAAATACTGTTTCAAACGATTCCCACATTAGTTTTGCGTTGGAGTTCCCCATTACGTTTTCCCAATTGACGTGTGACAATTTATTTCGAAATTTACAAAAGTCTGCGTGCTGGAAGTTAGGAATTTTAGTCGAGTTAGCTGGTTTCGAGTGACTTACAGAGAGGACAAACTCTACCATATTGTGATCGCTATTGCTTAACGGTTCTATTACTTGAAGATCAGTAATTAGCCTATCATCCGTAGTTATTACTAAATCTAAAATACTGTCCAACCTCGTAGGTTCCCCAACCTTTTGAATAAGAAAGCTATCCTCGAGAAAATTAACTAAACGATTACCTTCCGCGTCTCCCTGCATTGTATCGTAATCCACGTTGGCGCAATTAAAGTCACCCATAACTAAAGCCTGCTCACTACCTATTATTCTCTTTAATTCACGATATAACGCTTCGTCCGTATCAGCTGTTTGATTAGGGGGCCTATATATAACCGCAACAACAAGTTTAAAATCGTTCAATTTAAGTTCTGCTGTAGTCGAATCTATCGGTTCTGGAAATGTGTGCTTTACTTCTATAACGTTCGCAATATTATTTTTGATATACAACATAACACCGCCTCCTCGCCTACCTATTCTGTTTTTAACAAAAAGTCTATAACCTCTAATTTGATACTCCCCTACAAAGTCACGTGTTTCAGTGCTAAGCCACGATTCATTTATCGCAATTAAATCATAGTCTTTACAATCAATTAAAGAAAAAAATTCGTTTATTTTATTTCGTAGGCTACGAGCATTTAAGGATAGAACCTTCAAATTGTTTGTAATTGCGACACCTTCGCGAGCGCAGGGGAAATTTGTGGAATTTACGCTGGGACTGTTCGAGTTACGGCAGCCTGAAAAGAAGAGACAGTATTATGAAATAGTCTTCCTAAACGCGCAGCTCCAACGTCATTAAGATGAAGTCCATCTCCAAGGAACAAGTCTCTCCTGCCGTAGAAACTGTTCCAAAAATTCACAAAATGCACTCCTTCCTGTTGGCAAAGAGACTTTGGTTATTGTTAATATAGGTCGCCTTGCTGTAGAAATCGTTACGTTGGATAATTCGAGGAAGTATACCTGTTAAAACAATCTTATTAGTTTTTTCCTTTAGTCGCTCTAGTAAGTCCCTGTACCTAGCCAGCAGTTCTTCCGATCTAGAATTTAAAATGTTATTAGTACCGACATGAATAACATACGTTGTGTCCTCGGCGGTACCGTCTGTAAAATGGTCAACACTATTAGTTATATCCTCCACCCTTGCACCAGGGTCGCAGTAACGGCGCCTACGACGAGGGTTTCTCCCACAGAATTCCTCGACCTGCCCTCGAACAATGGAATCGCCAACGAGTCGTATTTCCGGTTCATCAGCATCTTCAAAACCTAAAACAGAAAACTTATTGTTTGTTATTACTGGTAGACAAGTCTTAGGTTTTCTCAATGGTGCTCCATTACGCACTCGAACGAAGGGTTGGGAACTAGGGGAAGAGAGAGGGTTATTAGTACTATTTATGTTATTAGTAGAAACTGAGGCAGGAGGGGTCGTAACTGGAGTCTCAAGGGATTCTAATTTTGCCGTCAGGAGCATCACGCTTTCTTCAAGCCTCACTCTGGCCTCCCTCTCACGTTCTAACTCGTTCCTCAGGACTTCCATGCTTGAGCACCACCTGCAAACTAACTGTTCATTATTATTAGCCATTGTAAACGCGTAAGCGTAAAATTTTCCTTCACAGCGACTGCAAGTACTTGACGGGGATGCCATGCTTTTAATTAGTTAAAAAACAAAAAAACAAAAAGCGTTTGGAAATTAATAAATTACAACGTAGGTCTACCGCGTGTTTATTGTGCCGTCACCTGCGCAAACCCGCAAAAATGTTCTTGAAACGCAGAAACAAGTTCTTGTAACAAATTTATACTAAATGAATATATAATTAAGCTACCGACGAAAGATCTGTAAAAGAAAGAGTATTAATAAAACTTATATGTTCGCTATTCGACAGACTTTTTTCTTTCCGTTTTCCCACGGTGTGTGACGACACTCTACCTGATCTCCCGAAGGAAGGGAAAATGAACATTATGACTCCTCGTTTTCTGATAGATTTGAAAAACAAACCTTATGACTCCTCGTTTTCTTATAGATTTGAAAAACAAACAAGGCAAGCCACGTGCACTAGCCTTGGTTTAATCAAATAATATAGTACTGAATAAAGTCAATAAATGAAATATATTCGTTAATGAATGATTAGTAACACGAAGTAATTTAGTTAAGAATGCACCAAACACTATTTTTTTTAAAGACACCTCAACGAAAACCACTTATTCAATTGATAACACTGGACACTCGATAAAACACGTCTGTTCACAAGGAAAGATTCATCACATATATATATATATATATATATATATAATATATATATATATATATAAAATAAACAGAATGATATACAGAAGGAAAACACAATATGGTCACCCAGTGGGAGGGTTCCGAGTTCGAATCCTACGGGTGGAGTGAATTTCAGTTGAATAAAAATTCTTGTACACCAGAGTTTCTCAATCGACCATGTACATTCAGATTCATGTATGTAATATTTAACTCGAATCGGCAGGTACCGTACCATTGGGACAGAAAGCGAGGTGAGGAGGTAATTTTTCGCTTGAAGATAATAAGTGATTGGTTGAAGTGACATGTTTACCGATAACCCATATATAAAGCGAATAGCTTATATACAAGATGGTACTCAATGTCGGCCGGTGCCTTTATATCCATTGGCTAAGTCAATAAAATAAAAAATGATCTCAATCATTTGGATGTCATTCACAGCTATAATAAAATAAAGTTTAAAGACAGAAAAGAGAATTTGTCTCTGGCGTTCTTTACTTTCTCATTTCCGTAATTCCTTTCCAGCCTTTGATCTAGCAGCCTTTCGCTGCCTCTTCTTTACATGAAAAGGCTTGATCATTTTCAGGTCTCGTTCAACGATTGCCTTTTTTTCCCTGCTTCTCAAATGGTCCAAAGCTGGAGCAAATAATGAGTAGGAATCGCGCCTTTAATTATTTCTGGTATATGTGTTTTATAGCGAGAGAGAGAGAGAGAGAGAGAGAGAGAGAGAGAGACACTGCTTAGAAATTTGTCAAATTATTTTATTGTTCGTTATTTGGTGAATATTTTATTAATTATGCCGTTCCTTCCGTAGGATATTAAACAGCTTTTAGACTAATATGCGAAGTACGTTTTCCATCTTCGTTTAGAAGAAGCCTTAGACTGTTACCTCACATTGCATATTTATTATGGCTCAGTTAGAGTCAGGTTTGGTATAAGTGAAATTAGACTGTGGGTCTATCAAACATAATAGTTACCGTACCTCTGCAGTCACATCTGTATACAGTATACGAGTATAAAGCACAAAAATATGTGTGCCTATCTGTTTGTTCCCTAACTACTCCTAAGTCCTATCCTCCTGCTAACCAAACTTGGCAAGAGGATAGAGAGGACCAAAAAGCGTGTAATAGGGGAGTAGGTCAGGTAGCTCTGCGCATGCGGTATATTAATATGTGCCAAATTAATATACACTTTAAGGAAGCACCAGGAAACGTTTCAGTAACATACCGGCCCATCTCAGTCCCCACCTTGAGGGGACTGGGAGGGAGCCCCCCCTAAACGGCTAGGGCACGCCTAAACGGCTAGAGTAATTTGTACCAAACTCAGTATATAAATTAAGGGAGAACCAGGAAAGGTTTTAACAACAAATTCGCTCCTCCAGTCTTCCCTTAAGTTGTGTCTCGGTTGAGGAGTGTCTTGCGCAGCGGCATATTCCAGTTACATATAAAACATAAAATTTGTTTTCACAAAAGTTCGAAATAAAGGAAGGAACTTTATGCTTTATCATAGTTTTATTTGCTATTTTATTTTAGTAATGTACATACATAAACGCAGAGCCAGTTCAAGTATTCAAACATTATACAAGCTTGTATAAACGGAAGTTTTGAAATCGTAAATTTTGAGTTCTAGGTCCAGTTTGTGTAGAGCAAGCTTGAGGTGATATGAATATATCCGGGATTAGGACGGGAGGAAACGCAAACTTACAGTGCATCTTACTTTCGATGAATTATGCACACCGACCCGTAAAACGAGGAGTGTCTGAAATGCAATCTAACGACACAAGTAGGCCTACTCATTGGAGTATGATAACACAAAATATGCATTATTGCTTTCAGTGGTGATGCGCCATATACAAAAGCCTCGTTAATACGTTGGCAATGATGGTGCGAGCTGTTGATACCCTGAATGTGTATATAATTTGTGTCCTGCGTGTTGATGAGTGTGTGTATACACTGCAGCCAAATGAATTTCTTTGAAGTGCATAATTTTTTTTTCAGTATCTGAGATAAAACTAAGCACCCCCCCCCCCCCAACCCTGTAGAGAAATAGTGCATAGTTACTGATTTTATTTCTCTGAAGAGATTAAACTGTATAGAGATAAGGGTTAGTGGCCAAACATTGAGAATGTAAAAACAATATTTCAAATTTGTTTTGGTTTTGTTGATTAACGATTCATGATTCACTGCTGTGTTCTTTTGTATAGAAATATCTCGAGTGAAAATGATCATTCTGACCTTGAATGCTCTGAATTTATTTATCTAAAATTTTGTGAATTTGTTTCCCTTAAAACAATTAAATTTTAACTTAATGAAAGCTATAGGAGAGAAATTAGAAGCTCATGGGGTGTACAAGACCTAGTCAAAGGGGGCTCAAGGAGGTTTACAAAGGAAAAATTAAAATGAGGATAATTTCACTAATTTTATCCATTACCCCTATTCCCTTTATGATATGTAAGAACTGTTCAGAAAACACGTCATATTCTATAGTACATTAATAAGTGAAACCGTCATTTCTAATGCTACCTCACACTAATTATTTATGGTATCAATGAATTATACTCCACAAATGCCATTTACAATTGAAATAAAAGATGTTTGGAAGGACTGACTTCAGTTTGAAGAAAACGTTGAATAAAAAAGTTTGGGAAACGCTGTTTTAGAGAAACAAGAAGAAAAAAGTTTTAAGACAGAGAAAGTATGAATGTTGGGAAGAATTTTGGTATATAAATAAATAAATGATCGGGTAATTTAAACTTCTTCGCAATATCTGAGGTCATGTGACCTAGGGGACCTACAGTTTTACGTGGGATCCGGTCGCTACATAATAATCTGGACGCAGAGGACGGTCTCTCACCAAACTACTTTTCAGAACCAATGTCGCTTAACTTCGCTGATCAACGGGAAGCGGTGTTATGACTTTGGCCACGACGTAGCCATTCTGGCATATAACTAATAAAATAGAACAAGGCTGATGAAAGGATGTAGAATATCGATCGCGTGATAGGAGACGCCGGAACAACAAACAAGAAAAAGAAGTTGAACAAACCAACCAACCAAACAAAAATTATATGATGTTTATTGATGCATTGCAAATATGTTTAGACTTTAGAGTACATTCAAATTCGAATTAAAATCTTATATTGTTGACAAGACAATACAGAGACAATACCTTAAGTGCAGTTTTTCAGTATAAAGGATATAGAATCTTAAGTAGCAACTGTGAAATATGAGGAAATAAGAGTTAGCTTTCATGGCAATAATTACTTGCGTACAATTATGCAGAATTTATATATGTACAGGGTGTTCACAATGTTTTACCACCCCAGTAAAATACTAACCGATTTTCGTTTTTCTTTCACACCCATTTGAAATGTGTGATAGCAGCAACTACACGATTGAACAACGCATATTGGCTCGTACCTGAGTCCATGAGAGACCACGTAATGGCAAAACCATTGAAAATATTCTTGCAGACTTCCAGGACCGATTCAATCGTGCAGCTCCTCCAAAAAGAACTCTGTTGAGATGGGAAAAGAAACCGTTCATAACAGGAATTGTAAAAGATAAACCAAGAACTGGCAGACCATCTAAGTGATAAACGAGTCCGAAAGAAAAACGAAACTCAATTGGTATTTTACTGGGCTGACAAAACATTGTGGACACCCTGTAGAGTCATGACATTTCTATACAGTAATTCGGATTCATTACTGAAATAATAATCCAATTGTGTACACTGGTTAATACTAATTTGCATGAACTTAAATTAGGTAAATATTGGAGCTATTGAAAAATAGGGACCCCAGCCTTCTTTAGTTAGGCTTATAAGGCTAACTAACGAAAATATCACGACCTAACCTAACCAATCGTTAGGTTAACTGTACGCCCTTGACGATTGGTTAGGTTAGGTCATGATATTTTCGTTAGTTAGCCTTATAAAGCTAACTAAAGAAGGCTGGGGTCCTTATTCTTCAATAGGTCCTAAATATTTTTAAATTAAAAGGTGGTACTTGTAGGTTATCTCCCCCCCCCCCCAACAATTTTGACAGAATATTTTCGTTAAAACTAACGAAAATATCAGACTTAACCTAACAATTATCAAGGGCGTATAGTTGATCTATTAGTAAATAGTAAATACTATTCCAGAAACAAAAAATGTTATAATTAATAAGAGATCAACTGTACGCCCTTGATAAATGGTTAGGTTAAGTCGTGATATTTTCATTAGTTTTAACGAAAATATTCTGTCAAAATTGGTGGTGGTGGGGGTGGAGATAACCTACAAGTACCTAAAAGGTTTACACATGAAATTAAACATTTTAAAGGTTTTAGGAGAAATTAGAGACTAGCATATTGGGAGAAGAGGGAAAAGAGAGAGAAGCTTATTCCCACCCAAGATTTTATTTTCCGACTAAATAAGGAAATTTTTTTTGAGAATCGTTTGCTTTTAAATTTGTTTTCAGATTATTTCAGATATTAACTCTTCCGTATGGACCGTATGAGAGGGATCTCCTTCAGGTTTTAAGTGTAAAGTTAGGTTTTTGGAAGTAAAAGTTATCACATTTTAGTTTCACTGAATGGTTTACTCTGTTGTTTGGTACGATTTTCATAATTGGAAGCTTCCTTATAGAATATATTATGAATGTGTGAAGAATTATTCAGCTTTACAGACCATTAAGCTTAAACTTTGGATAACTTTGGATAACTTGTTTTTTATTGTCCAGTTTTAATCCAGGATTTCAAAACTAACATTCATGTTTTAGAGAAACAAATAGTGAGGCAGTTATACATTTTAGTTTAGAGAATATCATATACGCTTTAAGATTCCAAAATCCCTGAAAGTTTTAAGGTCAACTGTACGCTCATGACGATTGGTTAGGTTAAGTCATGACACTTTCGTTTGTTTTGACAGTAAACTAACGAAAATATCATGACTTTAACCTAACCAATCGTCATGAGCGTACAGTTGACCTAACCGGGCATTCTGTTAACCTAACTGGGCATTCAGTTAACCTAACCAGTTGGTAGAGTCTAGAATTTGACGGTCCCGTAGCCATGACTCGTTGTTTTCCGCCGGCCGTCAAACCAAAAAGATCCCAATACGGTTTAAAAATATATATTTCAAATTTGTTAAATTGCATATCGTCCAGAGCTGGGCAATAAATACATTGAATGTATTTAAATACTAAATACATGGGAGAAATGTATTTAAATACTAAATACTAAATACATTTTACGAATGTATTTAGATACTAAATACAAAATACATCAATTGTATTTAAATACATTTGTAAATACATTTCAAATACATACAAATTTTAACATATGCATTCACTAATTCATGAGTAACAACAATATAAAATGCTTGGTAAAGGATAAAGAAATAGTACAATCTAATTTCCGATTATATATTTCCCTTGTTAGAACAAAACAAAAACAAAAGAACTTAGAACTTACGATGTTCAACCAGTGACATATTATACTCATTATATCATTGCAAAATGAGTAACAATTAATGAGTAGCTGAGACATAAACGTAAACATAAACAGAAAGCACCTTACGAATTCTCTTTTATTTCACGGTTGCTGCGGATCAAAACCAATCTTTCAAAAGTTTTGTCTGAAAGATCTAGTTTCTTTTGGCAGTCAAAGTGATTCCCGCGAATGAGAATATTCGCTCTACCGGTGCCGAAGATGGTAATGTCGTGTTATAGCGGAGGAACAGTCTCTTTATGAGAGGATGTTTTCCCAAACTGTTGATGGTCCGATCGGAATCTTGTAGAAATGCCAATACATTCTGTAGTACAGAACGTGTATTAAACCAGTAAAAGTATTTACATTTTTATATTTTGAGTATTTAAATACATTGTATTTAAATACTCATTAAAGTATTTAAATACTATATTTAAATACATGAAAAACAATGTATTTATAAATACAGTCCTAAATACACAAATGTATTTAAATATGTATTTAAATACAAATGTATTTAAATACTGCCCAGCTCTGATATCGTCAATAGTGAGACCTCACTATTTGTCTCTCTAAACCATGAATGTTATTTTTTAAATCCTCGATTAAATCTGGACAATAAAAAACGAGTAATTTTAAAAAATATTACAGGCGGTCAAACCGAAAAGATCCGTTCTAAGATTTATTCCAAAAATAACATCACATAGCGTGTGGTACATCCCTTTCCTAGTGTTTTAGCATTCTTGCAGTGACAACCCTTGTTTTTACGCACTGCACGAGTCTGCTATGGGATAGTTGAGCAGTCTTGTAAGGCCTGCCAAGCTGCGTGTAGATTTAATTTCAGTTTATTTCGGTTTCGTGGCTGCCTTTTTCGTATCGCTTGACCCACAGTCTCTCAGAGATTCACGATTGGTTAAGATCGAGTAAGTTTCTCGACCACCCCGCTAGAAGAGTAACAGTATGTTATGATCATCTAATTCTAACCATTTCTTCACTACATTTGATTGGTGACAAGGTGCACCATCATTCTGAAAGAAGAAATTTCCTTCTGAAAACGAGTATTTAAGAAAACTGTTTCTCGACCGGTTAAGCACCCCCAAATGGTAACAGTCTCGGGATGCTTTGTTGTGGGTAGAGTATATTCCGGGTTGAAACGCTCGCCTTTCCTTCTGCGGACATGAATTCCTCCTTTGTTGCTGAAGCAGTTGAAAGGGGATTCAGCCGAGAAAATGACTTTACACCAGTTATCCTCAGTCCGGTCCTTATGTTTATTAGAAGATTTGAGACGGTCCTGGATGTTCTTCCGGCTAGAAGAGGCTTGTTTGCAGTGTCCACAATGTCTTGTCACTCCAGTAAAATACTAACCGATTTTCATTTTTCTTTCACACCCATTTGAAATGTGTGATAGCAGAACCTATACGATTGAACAACGCATATTGCGTTGGGTCCATAAGCGACCACGTAATGGCAAAACCATTGAAAATAGTCGTGCAGACTTCCAGGATCGATTCAATCGTGCAGCTCCTCCAAAAAGGACTCTGTTGAGATGGGAAAAGAAACTGTTCACAACAAGAAAACAAGAACTGTAAAAGATAAACTAAGAACTGACAGGCCATCTGAGTGATAAATGGGTCTGAAAGAAAAATGGAACTGGGTTAGTATTTTACTGGGGTAACAAAACATTGTGGACACCCTGTACAGTGTAGGATTGTTACTACATTTTTAAGGAAATTAATAGTATATTTAACTTAGCCATCTAGAGCGTAATTTCATAGTTTTAAAATACGTAGTGAAATTTCTTTAAACCACACACACACACAAACACACACATGTGCGCATCTCCACAAAAGTGAGGTACTGACTTTTTTTAAATACATATATTTATAAAACTAATTAAATGGACGACTGGTACAATTTGGTAATGTTTCAAATATACGCATTCTTAACTTAACCTTACAAAAAATTCCGGTCTTAAAGGGTTAACCGCAAGTCCCATAAATGGAATATCATACGTAAACACACAGTTTTTCACGATGAAAAAATCACCCCCACCAGGGCTCGAATCCATCACCTCTTGAATATAAGGTGAGGGTGCTAGCCACTACAGTACAAGAAGATGAGAAGTTAACACAACCTGTACAATATTTTAACAACCGAGGAAACGCATAAAGCATTCGCGTCCAGGAGCATTTATATATATATATATATATATATATATATATATATATATATATATATATATGAAAGAGAGAGAGAGAGAGAGAGGGGGGGGCTTATGTACAGGGTCTTCAAAAAAGGGTTGATAATTCTAAAGTTATGTACAGGGTGATCCAAAAGTTCGTATCTATTTTGCTGAAATAATATTTCTATTTTAGTTTCTACAGGCCAAGGATGATGATAGATGTACAAGAACGTGTGATGGTAGTAACACTACGTATCCAAGGGAAGAAGTGCAAAGAAATTTGAGAAAAATTCGAAAGAAGATTTCACAAACCAGGACCTACAGACAAAGCAATTCGCGAACTGGTCAGTAAATTTAAAAGAACAGGATCTGTTCATGATGAGTGATGAGGCAAGATCTGGACGTCCAGGTACCTCTCAAGAAATTGTCGAATTGGTAAGAGATGCCTTTAAAACAAATCCAAGAATGTCAACTCGCACAGCATCACGTAGACTGAGCATACCAAAAACGACCGTTTTAAGGATTTTAAAATCAACATTAAAAAATAAAAGTTACCATATTCAATTGCTACACGAGTTACACGAAGAGGATTATCCAAAACGAACCGCCATGTGCACACAATTGATTGAAAAAATTCCCACCGAAAACTTATTAAACCACATTCTATTGAACGATGAGGCGACATTTCACACATGCGGAAAGGTTAATCGACATAATTGCCGTATCTGGGCGAGTGAAAAACCAACCGAGTTCTACGAATGGGAGAGATATTCTCCTAAAGTTAATGTCTGGTTAAGTATGAAAAGATCGAAGATTTACGGCCCTTTTTTTCTTTGCAGAAGTTACGGTAACAGAGAAACAATTTATCTCGACGTGCTTCAGCAGTTTCTTGAACCCCAGCTTCATTCAGATGGCATTCTCGACACTGTTGTCTTTTAACAAGATGGAGTTCCATGTCACAATGCAAACATCACTCGGGCGTACCTTGATGAGCTCTTACCAACTCGGTGGATTGGATGTGGTGGAAACAGGCCCTGGGCAGCACGATCTCCGGATTTAACACCATTAGACTTGTTTGCGTTGGGTTTTATACAGTCTGAGGTTTACAAGAGTTATAGACCTGCAGGATCTACGAACTCGCATCGTCGCGACAGTCGAGATAATAATCCCAGAATGTGTTCCGCAATGCAGTGAACAGATTTGAGATTTGCAGAGACACTGATGGTGCTCACGTCTAATCTTAGACCTAAGCTTGATAAATAAATATACACTTAATTATGTCATTACATTTTTATCCTAAAAAACTAATGTTTACTTCAGCAAAATAGATAAGAATTTTTGGGCCACCCTGTACAATAAAAAAAAGATCAGTCCTTTCTTGAAAATACTGTTCATAAGGGGTTCCAAAAACCTTAGCCCCCCCATTTGTAGCTTACATGTTTACTTATATCGGAATAGTTTTTAGTGATTATAAAAATATATAAAATTCTTTATTTATTGCAGGTATTAAAATTACTCTAGCTGATAAAGTGATAATATAATGGCTTCTCAATTAATTGGTGATTCGGAGAGGCAACGTGTGATAGATCGCATACGAGCAATAACATTTTGGGAAGCTCGTGATGCTGGAGCCACCTTTATAACACGTTCATGGGTTGCCAAAAAGTTGCGAAGAAGTGAGGACTTCGTCAAAAGAAATTGGAATAAAACGTTGGATGAATGTGAAATGGATACAACCAAATCTGTGCGCCCAAATTTGCCACACTCTCAGGAAACAAAGGACATTATTGAAAGCGGTACGCGTAAGCGGAAAAACAGCTGTGCTAAACTTTCTAAAGAGATCGAAGTGTTGAGAGGAAAGATCGTTAGTGGTGAGATCATTCGACTGTACCGTCACAGGAAAGGTTTAAAGCCTTGGCATGAACTTCCAAAGCCAAGAAAAACTCAACTCAACATCGATGACAGAATGTGGTTTGCCCATTATCTTGAACATTGGGATGTGGATGATTTCATGCATTTAGCTGTCTCCGATGAATTTTTTGTTTACGTAACACGTCGGCCTAACTACCAAAATGATCGAGCGTGGGCCACAACACCAGATGAAATCGATGACAATGAACATTATCGCGAATTATTAAAAAGTCCAGACTGTGTTGGTGTGTTTGTTTTGTTCACTGCAAAGAAGCTCATGTGGGTGCTGAAGCCAAATGGTCAGAGTTGGGATGGACAGTATTTTCGTGATATTATTCTACCCCAGCATGTCATTCCTTTCCTAAGAAACCCAAACAATGTTATGGATGTCGATCAGGTCACACTTCTGCACGATAAGGCCCCCTGCTTTAAGGCATTAGCCACTCAACAGTTGTTGCGGAACCATGAGATCGATTTCTTTGGAAATGAAGAATGGCCAGGAAATTCTCCTGACCTGAACGTCTGTGAACACATTGGATCAGTTATAAAGGACAAGGTTGAATGTCTCTCGTTTCAAGAACCTGCAGCAAATCGATTTTCGAAGGACACAATGACGCAACACATTGAAACTGTTTTAGCAAATTTGCGTAACGATCAAGATCTATTCACGTCACTTTTGGCAAGCTACCCAAAGCGAATTCAGGCTGTCTTGGAAGCCAATGGCGGGAACACCAAGTTTTAATTGTTTCTCATTAAATGCAGGATTAAATTCTCTTTTGTAAGGTTTGTTTAGTTTTACTGTACCTCTAATGGTTTAGGCCATGGGCGGGGGGGCTAAGGTTTATTGGAGCCCCGTATATATATATATATATATATATATATATATATATATATATATATATATATATATAATTACAGAGTTGTATGTCATTCCTTTAATTAAATTCCTTACAATTAATAAAAGAGACATTTAATAAATTAACAAAATTAATAATGTTTAAGCTACTTCCATTACATGTATTACCCCACAGGCTGTGAGTACACTTTTTTTTTTTCTTTTTGTACAATCACTTCATTAATTAAGTGATATTTTGTTGTAGAATTTACTGAAGCGTTAAGATGAAATCCCATTTGTCTTGTTTTTGTATTTCCGACACGCTTTGTTCTTCTGCTCCTACACATTTATATGTATTTGAAGTTTTAGTATACAGGGTGTTTCAGGTCGACCCTAGAAGTATGGAAATTGGCGGAATTTGTAGCAAGTAGGTAGAAATTACTATGACAAACTTCAAATACCAAATACCAAATTCGGCCAATTTCCATATTTCTAGGGTCGACCTGAAACACCCTGTGTGTGTGTGTGTGTGTGTGTGTGTGTGTGTGTTTTCGAGTTGATCTGAGGTCAATCATCGTGTCCCCACTGAGGTGCATAAGATAATGTACAAAACGTATATGTACTCGTATATAATTTGCATGTAATGTCTGTATATTGTATGCATACTGTATGTGTATAATATATATAGTATATGTGTGTGTGTAAAATGTATCCGTATTTTATGTATCTAAAATATGTATTATACTGACTGGAATAGCTCCTTTTTTCGCATATAAAAAAATGTCGGTGTTTTGCGTCATTATGTTTTATACTGAAGAAATATTGTGTAACTAAGTTCATACGACAGGGGACCTACGGCTTAACGTGGAATCATCATCCGAAAACAGCGGACGGTCGCCCATCTTATATAAGGAAGGATGTTAATATAAAGTTAGTACAGTAAGGGTGTTAATTTATGTATTTGAACGCGCTGAATCCAAATATACCAACGAAAATTCTCTATTCGGCCATTAACATCCTTGGACATGAGGTCTGAAGTTTGGGTTTCCTTGTTTATTGAAAAAATTACGTTCTTATGGATTTTCCCGGCGACTGATAGAGACAACACAATTTAAAAGTTGGTTAATCTAGTGAATCACAACATTTTAACCTCGCAGATTCAGACTAAAGCATTATATCTGACATTTCGTGACCTATTTTGGTTTCAGATGCCATACATTTGACCCCTTTTAGCATAAAATAAGAAATTTGCCATTTTTTCCGTTCGCTAACACATGTTTTCTTTTTGCAGTGAATTGAATTGAATTTGAATTGAATTTCCTGCCATGGTACCATACGTGCGTTATACAAGAGGAACTGGTGATGTGTCGTATGTGGACAATATGTGCCTTAGCTTTCCGCCTGCAGCACTACCGGTGGAAAAGCGTATTAGTGAGAAGATGATGGCCTTCCTCCGCCCTGAACAAGCTGGAGCTCAGCAGCAGTATGTATGAGCCTATCTTATACTATCATATTTCATATTATAATGTTCCTGTTTATGAATATTTGAAAAATATATATCTATTTCCTTTTGACATACATTTAATGGTCAGGCATTTACTCAGGTTTTTTGTTTCCTCACAGATCGATGGAGGATGCCGCAAGGATAACAGCCGCCATCCTTATTGAGCACTGGGAGTTCTGCAACATCTACACAGTCTCGCAAGTGACAGTCGTAAGGCGACTCATCAAGCTATACAAGCGCTTTCAGGAGATTTTGCGCTGGAAGAAACCAAGAACCGCATCACAGACTTTGAGTGTAAAATTTCCTCATTTAATGATGATTGTTCCAAATTATTTTATATTTTTATCACTGACAAGAGAGAAAAGCAAGACAAGAAGAAAGTGGCAGCGTGAAAATGAGCAAAGATGAGCTGTGTTCTTCGAAGACCAAATGAACAAAGAAGGAGAAAGAAAATATTTTGTGAACCATTTGTAGACAAGAGGTGGTTGAAGACTCAAAAACGGATAAAGGAAAACAGACTGCGTCTGCAGCACTAGAAGCAGGACAATGAAGAGGCGCATTGTACCAAGTAAGTGAGAAAGATACTTTACAGGTAATTGGGACTGATGACATTTTATATAAGGAGCTGCACAGTGAGGAAGAAGAATGCTCTTGTTCTGAGTCGGAAGATGGAAATGGTAAGAAAAGAAGGAAATTCAACCCTAGCACCAACAAAAATGATGACATACCAGCAAAGTTTCAACGTATCATACTGAGGAAGAGGAAAAAATCGTCCAGAAGTTTATGAAACAATATGGACAAGCTTATATCATCATGCCACATGACTAAGAGACAAGCTGCAGGCGCTATAGTTGAAGTTTCAAATAATATGTTTGGCAGAAACTTTAAAATTCATGAAGAGGATAAAGATACTGATCTTGACACACTTCACTGTAGTGAAGATGTTGGCGGACAGTTTTGAGCACCAAAATGGCCACATTTTCGGATTTGGTGAGCTTGAAAACCAAACAGAGCAGTACTGAGTTGACCTGCGCCCCTCAGAAAGGCTCCCTGTTCATAATCTCGCCGAAGAGCGCTCTGTGTGAACTATGAACTCTCGGTTCGTGGCACCGGGCAGCTTGCGGCATCATCTGTGTTAGTGAAAAGCGACAGAGTGCTGACCTGATAAGTCAGACAGAACCAAGCACATCCAATAAGTACCGAACGACAGGAACTGAATTAAAAAAATGAGGCTGTCGTGGAATGAAAAACAAAAAGCTCTGAAGAGGAATAGACTAAGCGAGAAGGAAATTGCTAACATGCTCATCGAACGACAGAAAAATGAAGATCTTCAGAAACTGAAGTGCATGGGAGAACCGTTCACTGTCCCAACGGAAGTGGACCAGTTCCTTAACAGAGAAGACAGCTGTGAGAAGGAGAAAATGTATAGACTATACTCGTACACAGAGGTTAGCACATTCGTCTGAGGAGGGACAGGAAGATGATGACGTCATTAGAATCTGCGAAAAACTAAAACCTCAAAAACCTACATGAATCGCTTCATGGTGAACTTTATTTGCTATTTTGTATTGTAATAAAAACATTATCAGATATTGTTTGTGCATAAACGGTACATTATTATGCTTTTTAAGCTAATGGTCATTCTAGGTTACGCTGAAAGTCAGATGGAGATATTTATTTAGTCTCTAATTTGAAGGTACGGATAAAATATATTTGGTTAAATATCTATGACCACTTACACGTTTAAATCATTATTCCAGATAAGGAACATGGGCATTTTTCATGAAAAGGGGTTGGAAATATTCAGACCCCATGTCTAGGGGGTTAATGCCCTCAAATCAAATTTTTTTTGTTATATTCAAATTCAGCACTTGAAAATGCATAAATGAGGACCCTTACACGGTTTGTATTTAGAATTTTTTTATTTACCCCCCCCCCTACTACTAAGGCAGTACCCAGTGTCGCTTAACTTCGCTAATGAACTAATAGCCAGAGGAGAAGAGGAGGAGGACGAGGAGAGCTGGAGCTCAGAGAAGAGCTGGTGACATTCAGTTTAACGGGTGAGATAGAACCACGGGTCGATGCGTCATCGTATCTGATCGTACAAAAAATGGTAAAGAAAGAGTGAGTGGCCAACTCAACTCAGGAGCCAGCAGGCGGGAACGAACCAGAGCTTCACCGCTCAGAGTCCGCCACCGTAACCACTGAGCTACCGGGCCCCTCTATTAATTATAACAACTTTAGGTGTGCATGACTGTTCAAATAGAATGACGTTCATAATGCATTGACCAAAAAAGTTTTGCGGGCGTTTTTTGGGTTAGAAAAAACAACTTACTGCATCTTTTTCTTCGTAATTCCTCCCGCGTCTTCCAAACCAGGAAATTACTTATTAAAAATATCATATTATATATCTGTTAGATACTAATCTTCTTTTTCAAAGAGGGACATCAGACTTTGCGTCAAATATGTTATCATCGTATGGATTAAACCATATACTATATATATATATATATATATAGTCTAATCTATAGGATAACCTCGCCTCCAACTTTTCCCTACGTTTTTAGAAGACGAGTCGAGCTCTTTAAAAGAACTAATGAAAAAAACCTTTTACTCTTCCATGCGAGTGATATAACTCAAAATCTTTATTCCATTAGCTTACACATCAAAAATGAAACCCATTTTTAATATAATTTTTCACGTTGCATTCTTGATTTTAGCCTTATCCTCGGCTCAATTCTTCCTTTCCACGTTCTTGTTGCGTTTCTTTTGAGGGGGGGCGAATCCCCTTTTATTTTAGTTTTCTTTATTATCTTTTATTGGTTTCTTTTCGAGTCTTATAAACAATGAGAGAGAGAGAGAGAGAGAGAGAGAGAGAGAGAGAGAGAGACTTTGATTTAAAATGCCATGTGTAAGAGAGGTATCCGGCTTAATCTATAATGAAATTGGAAAATGTGCGGTATTATCTTATTTATTTATTTATTTTTAAAATAATGGAGGTCTTATTATTGTATGTAGGGGAATTTTGACATTAACTTATCCGCCAGATTTACGATGTTTGTTTGCACGTGCCTCCATTAAAGATTTATAGCGAAACGGCGGATAACTGTGTATATATATATATACACACAGGGTGATTCAAAAGTCAGGTTACATAGGGATATACTGTGTTATGTAATGATACAGGGGAATAGTCACATCACACGTTCGATATGGCCACCGTTAACGGCAATGCACTTGTGCAGCCAGCTAGGAATATCACATCAATGCAATCGGAAGATCCCGGGTTCGATTCCCGGGTGGGTACCTCATTTTTTCATTTGTTTCGTTCTTTCGCTCTCATCTTGCGCGGATAATTCTCCTATACAAAGCGTCGTTCTTTACGTTAATTATACTGCGTGTTTGCAGTTATAATGTATATATGTTACGGCATGCGGAAGGTTCACCTTTGGGGCATTGGTTTCTGCGCGTATGTAGAGGAATTACGACATTTGTTTGGGTGAGGCCTGTGGTGTAGTGGTTATCATATCTGACCGGCAATCGGAAGATCCAGGGTTCGATTCCCGGGTGGATACCTCATTTTTTCATTTGTTTCGTTCTTTCGCTCTCATCTTGCGCGGTTAATTCTCCAACACAAAGCGTCGTTCTTTACGTTGATATATATATATATATATATATATATATATGCAGCTTATTTTCGACTGAATTTTGATACATCTCAAATTTTCTGGAAACCAACTTTAAATTCGACAAATATTTTCTCCCAATATTTAATTTTAAGTTTTGGTAATCAAGATTCAACTTAAAAAAAAAAAGTTTCTTTATATTCGACAATGTTTTTTTTTCGATTTTCAGCACTTTGAAATATATTCGACAATCTTCTTTAAGTCGATATTTTTACATTCAAATTCAGCAATTACAATTTTGATTTAATCATTTATTTTTCTCTTTCAATGATGATGATGATGAATATACTTTGGGTAAGCATTAGTTATATTCGACAAACCTGAATTGTTTTCAAATTTTTATATTAAATCGCTAATTAAACTTCTTGTTTCTCTGATTTCTTTTTATATGTATGTGCACATACATACATATATACATGTAAAGAACGACGCTTGTGTAGAAGAGCGTTCCGCACAAGATGAGGAGGAAGAACGAACAAATGAAAAATGAGGTTCGTTCGTTCTCCCTCCTCATCTTGTGCAGTACGCTCTTCTACACAAGCGTCGTTCTTTACATTAATTATACTGTGTGTTGTTTGCAGTTAAAATGTACATATATACATATGTATGTATGTATTGGTAAAAACATTAGTTACATAAAATTGGGTTTTCCACAAGTGATTGTTTATGTATAGCTTTACGAGATTCGGGTCAACAGAGACTGGCGTGACTAGACATACGCATTATACGTACATGTATATGGTTTTTTTTTTCAAAACACATTTTTCACGACCGGTCAGTAGCGGATCTAGGATTCTCGAAAGGGGGGGGGACCCTTACATATGTAAAAATTGCGCCAAAATAATGTTTAATTATATATAAATATAATTATACATACACTGGAATTAAAAATACATATGTTAACCCATTAAGCACAGGCAGGCAAATTTTTTAGTGTTTACTAAAATGTAGTTATCTATTCCATCCGTTCAAAGTATTACGTGAATCGGTCGTTTAGAGAGAGGAAGATCGTGCATGTGAATACTACGCAAAGGGTTTACAAGCACATTAACCTTGTGTCTACAAATGCTTACAACCATTAATAAATGAATATGTAAAGCTGGAAAGCATAATTTAATTGAGTATACGAAGGGAAATATTATTTTCAGACACCGTTTCTAAAAATAAAATTGAAAGGTAAGTTGCCAGGTATTTACAAGGGTGGTGTTGATATTTTTATAATTTAAAAACGTATGGACGTTTTTGCTTTTAGAAATTAAAAAATTATTATAAAAAATAAAGCATTTGGAAGGGGCGCGAAGAGTGACCAAAAGGGGTGCCAAATTGACCAAAGGGTGGCCCCCCCGCCCCCCCGCCCGTAAATCCGCTAGTACGACCGGTTAACATCTTTTCACTTATATTATTCTATTGAGAATCAGTACATCTCAATTCTACCATTTTATACGAACATACGTACATACGTACGTGTTTATACGCACAACATTAGGTAGCAAAATATTCACACAATAATAATATGTGAGAACGTAAAATATTGCAAGTAACTTTGATCTTTGTACTGATAATACTTATTGCATATTGCTTTTTATATAACTAATAACTTCACAATACCTAAAGTTGTACTCAAGTTATGTTTTAATAATTATTTCAGAATTGTTAAAATTTCAAATTAAGTCTAGTAGTCTGTATTTTATTTATTTATTTATTTACTTTATTATTTATTTATTTGTTTATAAATAAATACATTTTCTTGTGACGTTTGATTTATTTTCGATTTTCACGACCTCGTGTGTATAGTTTTTGAATGTCTGGCGACGCCCATGAGAGAGATATCCAAAAGAAGATCTGCAGAGAGAAAACAGTAAGAACTCTCTCTCTCTCTCTCTCTCTCTCTCTCTCTCTCTCTCTCTCTCTCTCTCTCTTTTTTCGCTCACTTCACCCACCCCTAAAAAACGTCGGAACAGTCAAACCAAAATAATTCTAACTCTACAGCGCTAAGATTTAGCTTATAATAAAAGTATGATTTGAATATCCCTGATATATCGTGTGTATCGTATCCTTGACGTTCACTATCTGATCATCGACACTAACCTCCTTCAGAACGCGGAAAGGAGAAAAACGAACGTATGCTGACCTTAATATTATTACACCTTAACGAAGCTGAGGTGTCTATAGAAACTAGACATCATATTTAATCTTGGACTCGCACACAAACAATTCGAAGTCAGGAAAAGTATATACGTGTCATGTATTTATATTTTTATGATAAAAAGTATTTATATGGGGCTGAAAACACAATTGTACATACACCAAGGATATATTAACAGCTTGGTATAAACGCCTAATTACATTATGCAGGCTAACCAACTAATTTCTGTTTGTGACACATGATCTACAGTTGAGGTGAAAAGCATAATTTTTCACTTTTGTGAATGTGTATTTAGTTTCAGGTTTCGTTTGTAAGGACTGTAATACAGTGAGGACGTTATTCACGGGCATGTAATGAGGATCGGGGAAAAACAGTAAATGCTTTTTCTAAAAAGACTATAACTGTAGCAGATTTCTCCTTTCATACCGAAAGAGCAATTGCTTGGTCACTCGTCGAAAAATATGCAGAGATCTTTTCCCTCTGGAGGTCGATCACCCGAGACTGAAATGGACTTTATTTTATCATTAGGATGCGCCTTCAATTCCATTGAGAAAAATCAGCGTTGCTTTTAGAGAAATCTCTCGTTTCAGTTGCTATTCTGCAAATAGCGTTAAATAGTGCTCTCTCATCACCGTCAAAACGATCGAAACGAATTATGACGTTAGCGAGCGTACAAACTGCCAAATACGAAGGAATAAAAACAAAGGTTCGTAAACGTATATATTTTTAGGTACAGTAAATATGTTTTATATATATTATATATATATATATATATATATATATATTATATATATATATCCCATTTGATCTATTGCTAGTGTTGAAGTTTAGATTTAAAAGGCCAGTTTGGTTTTCCCACTAACAACGGTTAATTCTGTCAATATCCGTCATTAATATTCGGGAGAAATCTCTGCTTTTGAGTGTTTGCTAATGCATATACATGCCAGCGCCAGTAGGCTCAGTGGATTTCCTTGTAAACAAAGTCAAAATACTAAGATAGGGGCTTGAATCCCGATAATGCTCGTAATAATGATACGAGAGTTGGCACAATGGGCTTCATTAACTGGCTTGAGTGTTGTGCTAATTTCTTTACGCATTTCTATTATTATGTATGTATATTATATTCTTTGCCGTTCTAATATACTATTGTATGCTTGATGTTCGTTAGCAATCTTTTAATCTCTGCGTAAATCACTCGATGCAGTTATATTTTAGATTTGTAAAGTAGATGTATGAAAAAGGGTTAAGAAGTAGATGAAATTGCATTGATGAAACTGAGCTCAACGTTCGCATCAAACGCACATATTGACCCGCTCCTACAGAAGCACGAGCAAATCGTATTTTCCGCACGTAGGAGGAGAACTTGACTGGGTACTTTCCTGTTATCCCGGACCCCAGATTTTTTTCCAGTTACCAGACTTCAATTTTGACACAGAATATTTTCGTTAAAACTAACAAAAATATCACGACTTAACCTAACCAATTATCAAGGGCGCACAGTTTCCCTAACCGGGCATTCAATTAACCTAATTAGTTGGTAGGGTTAAGTTAAGTTGTGATATTTTCGTTAGTTTTAACGAAAATATTCTTTCAAAAGTGAAGTCTGGCAACTGGCGAAAAATCTGGGGTCCGAGATAACGTGAAAGTACCCTTGACTGTCATCGCTACTATTGGTAGGAATGTAGATGTAATTTAATATGAAAATGTATGTGTGAGTCGCCGAAGAAACGTTTGAAAACTTTTTTAAGGTATCTATGCTATTAGAAGAACCAGCTTTGCTAATATGGGATAATGCTTCGATTCAAGGAGAATAAGATCTGGTTGGTCACCATTCTATTATATTTACCCCCCCCCCCCTCTCTCTCTGCTCATTTCTTTTATCCAAATAAAAAATTGCTTTACAGTTCTAAAAATTCACGCTTAAACTAGAATGGGTCTCCAAGAAGTTTTTGAAAATGCTAAAGAGGCGAGGAAAGAGAGAGGCCGCCTTACTTGAGTGAAGAGCATTTATTTTAACCTTTCACGACTGGCCGGACTCGCAGTCCGACAAAGGAAAATATAAATTGCATTCCAATGTAGCGTTTCTACAAACGTTTTTACATGTTTGATATAGGTTTAACTTTGTCTAAAAAGGAACCCGAAAATGTCATTTAAACGACTACCAAAATATTTAGGTCTGAATAACATTATAACAATTGGATCACCTGAAGATCAGGCCCCCAGCCTTATTTGGTTAGTTTTATAAGGCTAACTAACGAAAATATCACGACCTAACCTAACCAGTCGTCAAGGGCGTACAATTGACCTAACGATTAGTTAGGTTAGGTCGTGATATTTTCGTTAGTTAGCCTTATAAGGTTAACTGAAGAAGGCTGGGTGCCCCTGATCTTCAGGTGATCCCAACAATTTTTTACTTTTAGGTTTAAAGAAACCTTATGAAGGGTTAATTAGAGAAATTACTTAAATTTAACTCATTACGGACGATGTAGTTGACGAATGCTACCTACACTCGGACGTGCCTCTTGCTTGCGAGCCGTGAATCAAAAGTATGTTTCAGATGAAAACTGCCTGTACACTAGTATAACATTGGTGACTGAACTGAATAAATAACTGGACTTTGCGTACTAAGTAAGGTTACATCACGGATATACAATATTACAAAAAAATGTAAAAGTTTAAATGGCGATGTAATATGACAGTTTTCAAAACAATTCGTGTACCGTATGTCGAATAGAACTTAAATTTGTCCAAAGTATATGCATCATTATTGAAAGACGCGCAAATTAATGTTAATACTGTAATTGTCGAATTAATTTTAATGCGAACGTGTCGAATTAAAAAAGATCACCTGAAGATCAGGGCCCCCAGCCTTTTTTAGTTAGCCTTATAAGGCTAACTAACGAAAATATCACAACTTAACCTAACCAATCGTTAGGTCAACTGTACGCCCTTGACGATTGGTTAGGTTAGGTCGTGATATTTTCGTTAGTTAGCCTTATAAGGATAACTAAAGAAGGCTGGGGGCCCTGATCTTCAGGTGATCCAAAAAAATTGTCGAGTATATTCTCAAAGTGCTGAAAACTGAAAAAAAAAAGTTTATGAATATGAAACTTTTTAAACTGAATTTTAATTGCCAAAATTAAAAATGGACTGACATTCATTGAATTTAAAATTAGTTTCCCAATTTGAGATGCACCAAAATTAGCTTGAAAAAAGGTGTAGTCTACATAATTTTATACGACACTCTATGTAGATTTTGACGTAGTCAAAATTTAAAGTATATTTTTGTGCTAGAAAAAAATAACTTTTTTTCTCAGATTTTATGTTAACAGGTTCGCTCACTCGCATGACAAATTCAATTGGTGCTACTGTAGTAGTATGCGGTTTAGCTACGATTCGGCTGTCTACCTTTTAATTATAGCTTCTTATCTTGTTTACTAATTGCTTGTTTACATCCCAATGTCAATCGCCCTTGACGATTGGTTAGGTTTAGTCATGATATTTTCGTCAGTTTTAACGAAAATATCATGACTGAACCTAACCAATCGTAGATAGACATACTATAGTAGCATCATTCAATTATTTATTGTAAACGTAAAAATTGTATAAAGCCTTAAAGTTAAAGTATCTAAATGGTCTTTTTGTAACTTCAGTGTTCCATGTAATAAAGGGTTCCTAACGCTGACCGTATAGGTTCCCTTTTTAGTGTAAAGGGTAAAAAAAGAGCCAGTAAGTTCCAAATTGGGGACCGTATAGAACTAACCGGGAAGTATGGTCACCCATCCAAATAAACCCAGACCCAAATATCGCTCATAACTTCGCCGTTCGTACGGAAAGCGGTGTTGCGATATGGCCACAACAAATCTCGTGTGTATCTGTTAATTACGGAAACCGTGGTGTATCGAAAGAATGGGTAGCGCCCGTAGTTCGGTAAGTTTCCTTGTAACGAAATGAAGACGCTGCGGGCTAGGTTCGACTCCCGCTGGCACTGGTAATAATAATAATAATAATAATAATAGAGGCCATATTAGTTGGCCTGGTCGCTGTGGCAGCTTCTGGGCTTCGTTACTGATTAATTTTTATTAAAAAGGACGAGCATACACTCGGAAAAATCATTTTCGCAGAAGCAATTATCACACGTTCTTTTGATGAACGTTCACTCGAATGATCCCCAAGACGACATTGACGCTTGCCCTATCGGTTAATTGTAGGTTGCGGGGGCGAAAAGAACGTATTTTTCTGAACCAGCGTTGTCCTTTTAAGTGGATGACAGAAAGAAAAAAAAAATGCTCTATAAAACGAACACACACACACACACACACACACACACACACACACACACACACACATTATCTGTACAATTTTTGGCTGTTATTAAAAGTCAACCATGAAGTGTAGAAATTCCAGTGTTGTCCATTTTACAGAGAAACTCATTATTTTTTCTGATAAGTTTTGACAAGTTTTTTTTTTTGTACGCGGGTGACAGACATTGATGATTTAAAGCAAGAATCACAGCTGCTATTGAGCGAATTGATGTGGATATACTGCAGCGTACATGGCAACATTTGGAGTATCGATTGGATGTTTTGCGAATCACTAATGGTGCACATATCGAATGTTTGTAACAACGTTACTTTAATAAAAGAAACTTTTGAAAATACAGATTCTAAATCTTGTTTAAGAATTTTACGTGTTATCAAGAATTTTACTAAAAGATGAAATTGTACAGATAATGTTCGGACACACTGGAATTTCTAAAAAACTTGTCAAAACTTGGTATCAGAAAAAACTTAATGAGATTCTCTGTAAAATGGGACAACACTGGAATTTCTACACTTCATGGTTGACTTTTAATAACAGCCAAAACTTGTACGATAATTCTCGGACACCCTGTATATAAAATTTGATACGAGCTATTACTTTTAGAATTTGATTGAGGGATTTGGTTTTCTGATACTTAAACTCGTTTCGGCTTTGTATCGTAACTGTTTCATTTTGCATTTTCACTTTCAGAAATGAGGAAGGTCATTTATGACTATTTTTATTTTGACTTTTCAAGTGATAGAAACTATATATCGCTCCTTTATTTCACTTTATAAAAATGCAAGTCCACCTTTTCAATGAGAAATTGGCAATGAGATTGCTATTACTTGGTAACTCTCGCGTATACTGTTCAAGCTTTGTTGATTACCTGTGGTTAGCTTCCGCCCGAATTGTTCATTCTGACGAAGGTCAAGCTTTTCACTCCACCTTAGACCTACAGTTTAACGTGGAATCCGACCCCCCCCCCTCAGTAGCCCAGCGTCTTAACCACTAGGCCACCTAGGGTACCCATTTATCTACCAACCACTTTGTTTATTGTGTGGAAGGATGAACAGCTGGGTTTTGCTGCACGCCGGCTGCCGTCGGGTCTCGAACCCGGGGCCGATGGATTCGTAGTCAGCGACGCTAGCCACTACACTACCGAAGCGCAATTAGTTGTATATATTTATTTACAGTTAGGGAGCAAGTGTAGTTTACGTCCCCCTGATGCAAAACGGGACGTGAACTACACTAGGATCTTTAGGAGACATTTTTTAAATGAATCCATCAAATGAAACGTTAAAACTAACGAAAATATTATATACGACTTAACCTAACCAATCATCAACTTATATAAATTGACGATTGGTTAGGTTGTCGTAAAATTTTTAGTTTTAGTTTTATTTCATTACGTATACGCGGACAAAGTTGGGGAACGTTAACTACACTAGTGTAGGGGAACGTTAACTACACTAGTGTAGGGGAACGTTAACTACACTAGTGTAGGGGAACGTTAACTACACTAGTGTGGGGGAACGTTAACTACACTAGTGTGGGGGAACGTTAACTACACTAGTGTGGGGGAACGTTAACTACACTAGTGTGGGGGAACGTTAGCTACACTAGTGTGGGGGAACGTTAGCTACACTAGTGTGGGGGAACGTTAGCTACACTAGTGTGGGGGAACGTTAGCTACACTAGTGTGGGGGAACGTTAGCTACACTAGTGTGGGGGAACGTTAGCTACACTAGTGTGGGGGAACGTTAGCTACACTAGTGTGGGGGAACGTTAGCTACACTAGTGTGGGGGAACGTTAGCTACACTAGTGTGGGGGAACGTTAGCTACACTTGCTCCAAAGTTAGAATATGGAAAAGAACTTTAGCCTATACAGGGTGTCCAATAAGTTTCTTTACCCCGGAACTTTTTCCAAATAGAGTAGGTTGAGGGCTTAAAGGGGTCGAGAAACTTATGGGACACCCTGTTCATAGTTAAATTTATTTTGCTAAGTAAAAAAACTCTACATCAATTCAAGTCATCCAAATAATATATACAGTACTATTCAAACAAAGGATTTGAGACTGCAGATATTTTGAGTTCTTGGTCCAGTTTGTGTAGAGCAAAGCGTAACGTAATATGAATGTACAGTTGCCCGCATATGTAATGCTCTTCGCCTCGCAGACGACTCCGTACATGTGGCAACGCCGCAGTGATAGTCAGGGTACCCAACTGGGACGTGGCGGGGGGTTAAGGTGAGACAACCCAGTCCAACAACATATTAACACAGACATATATGTTTAAAGGACATGTGTAGTCACTGACGTACAGATAATTATATTGTAATGTCTTTGTTCATAAAGATAAACAATTAATATGATCGTGAACAGCGTTGAACTCTCTGTAATTTACGTCTCGTACAGTAATAAGGTTCCATTATGATTACTGCAAGTCTATATGCAGAGCCGTATTTACTCGTTGATTACTTGAGGCGCAAAGGCAGACTGAGGACCCTTGAAAATTGTTAAAAAAAAAAAAAAAAAAAAAAAAAAATTATTTCACACCATACAGGTAAGATAAAAATAGTAAATTACCAAAACTGAAAAATTACTCAGTGTATATATACATATATATATATATATATATACACTGTATATATAGTAAAGAACGACGCTTGTATAGGAGAACATTCCGCGCAAGATGAGAAGAGAACGAACAAATGAAAAAATGAGGTAACCACCCGGGAATCGAACCCGGGATCTTCCGATTGCCGGTCAGATATGATAACCACTACACCATGGTCCTCACTCGATCAGAAGTCGTAATTCCTCTACATACGCGCAGAAACCAATGCCCCGAGGGGGGCACCTCCCGCATGCCGTATCTATATATACATTTAACAATGTATATTACACACACACACACACACACACCTTTTTAATCCTTCATATCTCGGCAAAGAAGGTACATACAATCATGAAATTTTAGTATGTTAGTACTAGGTAATTTTATGGTTTGTATGCCATCTTTTAACATTTTAGCTGAGAAATTGGATTTATGGCGAATATTCCAGAAAAATCTTGCTAATCATAGGTTCAAGTTGATATAATTAAAGCGATTTTAATTAACGTAAGCCAACTGCAGGAGGTTTGGACAAGCTTCTCAAGAAAATCGATAAAACAGGAGATACCAAAAGAATACCAGGTAGCGGTATTAAATTTGGGCACCAAACAGTCCTGATTTAATTCCTGTCGATTACGGCCTTTGAGAAAATTTGTCACAATTTATCGGGTCAAAGTAAGAAATGTCGCTCATTTACGACAACTTCTTCTGGAAAAATGGGATGAGCTACCACAAGAACAAATCAACAAAGCCATAGATGAGTTCCGTCCTAGACTGAAAAAGGTTGTAGAAGTTCGTGGTAAACATATCGAGCAGTTTTTTTAACATGAAGGTAGCACCATATGTGAGTACTTTGTAACTTTTTATCCGCACATACAATGCAGTGGTAGTGTAAATGGAGAATTTCTAGTGGCATAAAGAAATGTTCAAAAAATCTGTAATTTTCATTAGTTTTCTTTGAAATCCGCTCACTGTATAGGAAATTTACTTAGTTGTGGGGTGTAAAAAAAAAATATTGAAATCTGACCATAACTTTGGATGGATCACTTTAACATATTGCTTCCCAAAGCATTCGGGAAGCAATATGTTAAAGTGATCCCTCCTGGGAAGCAATATGTTAAAGTGATCCCTCCTGGGAAGCAATATGTTAAAGTGATCCCTCCTGGGAAGCAATATGTTAAAGTGATCCCTCCTGGGAAGCAATATGTTAAAGTGATCCCTCCTGGGAAGCAATATGTTAAAGTGATCCCTCCTGGGAAGCAATATGTTAGTGATCCCTCCTGGGAAGCAATATGTTAAAGTGATCCCTCCTGGGAAGCAATATGTTAAAGTGATCCCTCCTGGGAAGCAATATGTTAGTGATCCCTCCTGGGAAGCAATATGTTAAAGTGATCCCTTTGGATTTTACAGCCAAAGTTTGAGGTCTCCCCCCCCCCTTTTTTTTCCCCGACCCTAATATATATATAATAAATTAAAACTAGTGTTTTTTTTCTTGTTTTTGATTTCGCGAAAGAATCCATAACATCGTCAGAATTTATAGATTTTGTTATATCTGATTCGATAAATAAGACGGATAGATTCGACATTTTTGTTTGCAATAAACTATTTCTTAAGTAATACTTGAAATTCTTTTTAGAGCTGAAAAGGACCGTTCACCACTTGCGTTTTTTTACAAGAATTTTAAGGATGGTTTCTACATTTGAAAATGTCGATTTTAGGCCATCAAGAATAATAATATACATATCAACTGGATTTATCGCTTTTTCTTTCATATATTTTAGAAAGTGCAGTACTTCGTCTTTAAATTGATCAACATCAATGTCCTCTTTGTAAACATCTGAAAGTTTATCAATACATATGTTTACTTCATTTGAACTCGTATTGTTTTTAAAAAACACGTTAAACATATGTAATAATAGGTCGTCGTACACTATTGTTCATCGGTTTATCTCCTCATCAAGCGTATCGCAAATTACATTAAATGTATTAACTACAAATTAAATCCATGTCATGCAAAATTACATCATTTTCACGTATTTTGTCAGGCATAATGTTTCGTTTTTTATGATAATTCGGCATTGCTCATCTGTGTACTGCGTTTCATTAGTTAAAAGTTTAGCTTCCTCTTCGATACCGTTAAAGTTGTTTCTGATTTCTACAATGAATTCTGTCAGTGATTTTAAGAGATTAACAGCTTTTAGCATATTCATCGTTTGATCCTGCAACGACTTACTAGTTGAATTAAGTCTCTGTAAAATTCTGCCCCAGATTATGGTTAATAAAGCTGTCTCATATTTATCAAATTGTTTTTGATAAATTTCTGGCCTCTAAACGACATAGGATTTTCGTGTTCATACAGAGATAGGTTAATTAAAGCACTTTTGATGTTTCTGTATCCTTTTCTTAACGCTGATACGGCGCCATATTTTGCGCATGCGCAAAACAAAGCACAATGTATAATTCAGTTATCCACTTGCCAAGTTGCCAGGGCTACCATGTTTGACGTTTTAAGAATGGATTTTGTTTTTTCCAGGTTCAGAATGTAGCGATAAATTCTGCTCATGAACCCCCCTTTTGATCGAGGCCCCCAGCTAGTGCCTCATGCGTCCGTGCATAAATCCGGCTCTGTCTGTATGTATTGTTACATAATGATTTAATATACACGAGACTGGTGGGTGGGGAAGGGAATGAGGGAGTGTGGAGGTTGGTTGTATAATGTCTATTTTTAGTTCAAATTCATTAGTATATTAAAAGTTGTATTGTGGTAGCTATTCATATAGACTTCAGTAATCATAATGGAACCTTATTGCTGTATAAGACTAGTGAACTTGGAGTTCAACGCTGTTCACGATCATATTAATTGTTTATTTTTATGAACACAGATATTGCATTATATTACCTGTACGTCAGTGTTATATGTTGTTGGACTCGGTTGTCTCCCCTCCACCCCCACCTTCCCCGAGTTGGGGTAACTTGACTATCACTGTGGCGTTACCACATGTACGGAGTCGCCTGTGAGGCGAGGAACATTACATATGCGGGCAACTCTACATATGATTGAAACGGGTGTATTTGTTATAACACGGGGAGGAACTGCAAACTTGAGATGTATCTTGCTCCTGATGATTCGTGCACCCGTACCTATTATAATAATGATCTTTATTCAGAAAGAATACATTACACAAGATAATGAAGATATACATTACGTCCATACTGGTCTATACAATGTTGGAATTAACGTTTAATTTTCATAGTTTAATTACAGTGTTCTTATCTGAATAAGCAACCAGGGTATTTGCAATGCAGATTAACGATAAACGCACGGACTGAATCAAAACATTGTTTTCAGTGATGATGAGCCACGTATGGAAGCCTTGTTGATAAGTTGATTCTATATATATCTGACAATAATACTGCGAGCTACTCATACCTTGAATAACGGTGAAGCCTTTACTTTGTATCTAATACTTAATCTATAAAAGATGTCCCAAATGATAACTGAAGTATAGGTATATAGGTCTGTTGACAGTAGGCCTGCTATAATAAAGTAAGAGTTAATTAAGGAGTTTTAATGGGTCACCAATTTGGTCTTTTGACCAAAAAAATAATTTATTTAATAAAGGAGATAAGAAAAGGGCTTGTAGTGTTTGTTCAATTAGCAAAAATAAAGGAATTATTATTTAGAATAAATAAGTTTATTGGTTTATGCAATATTACGAAAAATGATTGTTGACAATGAGAGTGATTTTATATTAGACAAGCGTTAAATAATGTAGTGGTGTTAAAACCAACAATAAGGATAACAAAATATACAGTACTTGATAAACCACTAACCCTACTTGCAGTATCAAAATAACAAAATACGATAGTCCGATTTGGCGGGATTGGAAGAACACTTCAGATAACTTATGCAGTTATGCTGAGAGTTTGGATATATATATATATATATATATATATTCCACCAGGGTTCGAACCCACCACCTCTTCAGTAGATGGTGAGGGCGTTAGTCACTATACTACGACAGGATAAAAGTTAACCCAACCTGTCGTATATTTAAACAACCTAGGAAACGCGCAAAGCTTTCGCGTTCAGAGGCATTTCACGTGTTAACCCTTCCGTACTCGAGGTAATGACCAGCATTTCATTCAAACTATTTAGTGCAACGCTGTGGTCCCATAAATGGAATATCATACATGAACACCTTTACTCACCTACTTAAGCGGTGGTGGGCTGAAATCCTGGTGGGGATGATTTTTTTCATGAAAAATCGCATGTTTATGCATGATATTCTATATAGATGGACAGTAAATATTTACAGACTGCAATTGCATTTTCTCTTATAATGTAAACTTTTATTTATTTTTAGCAAGTAATTTCCTAAATAATTTGTATTAAATTTCAACGCAGTTCATCCTGTCCATTTTCTGACATTGTGGCTTACGGTTACAAAGTTTATGCTATTCTTCGTCTTTGCTTTAAGATACCAAACTTTTAACGTGTTGAATTTTAAGTAGTTTGACTCTAGTAATATAATATTCCTTTCTCTCGCATAGTTTATTCGGAATTCCTTACTCTGTTTCCGATTTTAACTTCAATATTTCTTTAGTGTTTGGTATGTTTTTAAGATATAAGATCGGTGTGGTGTTTGCGAGAAATTCTGTATAGAGCGAGGGATATGGAATTTACACGGTATCTTATAAAGGGCTGGTATTACTCAAAGTTACGGGGGTACATTCCTTCCCTTTAGATCAGTGAAGTTAAGCGACGTTGGGTCTGGGTGGTGGTTGGTTGGGGAACCGTCCTGCGCGTGGTTATTCGGATTTCGCGTTAAGTTGCCTGTCTCCCCGGTCGTGTGATCTCCCTGGCTGTTAGTACGGAAATAGTGGATCTGGGTATTATGTAGAGTTAGAAAAAATGACCGCCCTCTGCTTTAGATGATGCAGTGACCCGTGGTTTGGGTTCTACGTTGAGCTGTTGTTCCCTTCTGTCTTATGACCTCGTCTTTCTGAATGTTAGTACAGAGGCAAAATCATTTTATTAGCAACAGTAACAACATCTCTAATTTGAAGACAGACACAGACAGACAGTGTATGCTTGGTTACCTTACGAAACAGATATTTTCAATTATGGATGATTGCAGTTAGCGTCTTCGAAATGTAATTAACTTAACCGACAATAATTTCTTTAATAATAATAATGGCAATAATAGTAATAATCTTTATTCAGAGAACACAAGATATGCATTACATCCATATAGGTTTACACAATGTTGGAATTAACGTTTAATTTTGTATTTTTAGTGACAAGTAGTGCAATTATAGTATTCTTATCTGAATACGCCGTTGGGAAGTAAACCGCTTTTTAGGCAAAAAATCTTTGATTCATTTCTATTTTACGAAGTAAACTAAGAAATGTAAATAGAATTAATGGAAAATAAAATAGAGCTGCATTTAGTTAACTCTGTCATTACAAATGAAAATTGAAATACAGTAATAGAAAAGAGGTAAACAATACGATATAATAATAGAAAAGAAAAATGGTAAATAATGCGGTAAACGGAACATGTTGAAATACCTATAATTAATTTCTAATATTACAAATTAGAAGTAATACAATCTTAGAATTACAAAATACAGAGTTACGGATAAATGAGGCATATTATAACTTTGGCGTAGTATAACAGAAACTTTTAGCATAATTTACATAACTTGTGATTGCATCCAATTTAAAATTGTGAATTTTGTATATATAATAGGTGATTTTCAATGTTTAGTAATATTTACAAGTTGCTATATAGATAGATAGAGATAGATATAGATATAGATAGATAGATATATAGATATAGATATGAGTTAATGAAGTGTTTCTTTAGCGAGTTGCGAAACGAAATTAACGATGGTGCTTGTCTGGTATTTATAGGTATAGTGTTCCAGATATCTGCCCCTTTGTGGGAGAGCATTTCCTGCAATTTGCGTGGAATAATTTGGTTTATGTATGAAACCATTGAGAAGCCTTGTATTATGAATATGGTTGGTCTGATGCGGGTAATCGCCCTGTGAATGGGCGAAGTATAGTTTCTATTATTAGCAATGTTGTACATACTGACACCGACAGTAAGTTTATACAAGTCATTCAGTTTTAGAATATTTAAATCTCTGAACATTGGGGAGATATGAGATCGTTTATCATCATTGAGAGAGTTCACAGGCATTTTTGATGGATTACTTCTAGCGAATATCGTGTATAATTTTTTGTACTACGTCATGCTGTGATTCCATATTGTAAGTGTGGATAAATAAATGAGTAATACAGTGTGAGGAAGGCATTTTGGGAATTTTTTTTTTTTTTTAGTTTAAATATTATGTAGAGAAATCTAAATATTTTTGACTTGATATGTTACGTGTGGCTTTTGAAATTTAATTCTTCATCTGTCATCTGACTTGATACCAAGAACTTTAATTCCATTTACTTTTGCAAGAGGAGTGTTTCCAATTATTATTAATGGTGTGTGCACGATTGCAGTTTTTTTTTAGTTACAATTATATATGATGATTTTGTCGAATTTAGTAAAAGCTTATTTGCACACACCCATTTATAGACATAATCTAATTGCCTGTTCACTTCGTTCATTAGGAAGTTGATATCGTGGTGTGTAGAAGTGAGTGTTGTATCATCTGCATATTGAATAGTCTAATTGTTGTTGATCGACAAAAATCATTTGCATACATTAAGAAGAGTAAGGGTTCAAGGACAGATCCTTGTGGAACCTCCACTTTCCAATACAGCATATTCTGATGAAATGTCATTTAATTTAACATACTGGTGACGATTAGAGAGATATGACTTGAATTAAACACATATGGCATAAGGAGAAATATGCTAAATTGGTTTATCTCGTAAGATATCATGCAAGAACGTATCAAAGGCTTTCGACAGGTCAAGCAAAACTAAGATTTTTTTATTTTTTTATTTTTTTTTATAAATATTTTCTGATAGCATGTTGATGGCGTCTGCTGTAGTGTGGCCTTCTCTAAACCCAAATTGTGCTTTTGCTAGGATGTCGTATTTAGCTAAGAATTTGATTAGTCTATTCTCTCTCATATACGATTCTTTCAAATACTTTACTCAAAGTTGGTAAGATGGAAATTGGCCGGTAATTGGATGGAAAATTAAAGCTGCCTGATTTGAATACGGGACAAACCCTGGCTATCTTAGGTGATCAGGGAATACACCTTGTACTATTGACTCAGTCGAGTGGGGTTGCTATATCATTTGATATTAGTTTATATATTTTCAATGGAATTGAATTGATATCGGCGCTTTTATTTTTTAAGTTTTTCAATGTAGCTGATGTTTCGTTTGGCAGAATTGGTTTAAAGAAAGTATTTGGTGTGGGTTGTGGCATATATTGTTGGTAGTGACTGTCTGATTCTAGAATGGCTGCTACCGTATTGCTTCCTATTTTCGAAAAGAAATTGTTTAATAAATTGGCCATGTCTTTGGGATCACTGTAGGAAATTCCCTCCTGTGTTAACGAAGTTACGGGATTTGTCTTTTCTTTTTTGGCGTTAACTATAGGACCTTTAAAGTATACCATAATCCTTTAGGCTTAGTTTTTGTTCGATAATTTTAGAACAATAATGATCAGCTTTTGCGGTCTTTATAAGCGAGTTTAGTCTGTTAAATTAATTTTTAAATGTTTGTTCATTGATAATACTCGTATCATTCTCCCGTAGTTTATACAGAGAATGTTTACGGTTTATGCTTACAATGAGGACTGGAGTGATCCACTGGTTTATTTTTATTTTTTTATTTTTATTTTTTTATTTTTATTTTTTTGACACTAGTTTTGACTTTATAGGAAAATTAGTATTAAATATATCCATTAGTGTATTTGAGGATTGAAGTTTTGTTTCTATTTCAGTTACTTTGTTATTCTCGGTCAGTCAGAACTTGATACTTTGATAAATTTAAATTTATTATTGTAGGTCTATTATTGTAGGTCTATAGTCTATTTTTATTTTCTCTTGTATTTGTAAATGGGCTAAATAGCATTGTGTATGTGGGCAGATGGTCCGTAATGTGTAATAAGAGTATACTTGACCTACAGTCAAGGGAAGATCGCACCCAGATTTGGTCTAATAAAGTGGAGTTTTCTATGGTACTATGTTGTCTCGTTGGCTTAGTTATAGTTAAATTAAAGCCATTTGTGGTAACGAGATTGTAGAAGTTAACATTATTGTTAGTTTATTTTAACGAGATCGATGTTTAGATCTCCCGCAATGATGCAGTTACTGTTGATGTGATAAGAAGCTAAAGTTTCGTCTATGCTCGTAATAACCGATGGCACGTTACCATTTGATGGTCGGTAGATGCCTAATATTGAGTAGGAAATAATATTTATACGCACCTCAACTGCTAAGGTTTCAGAATGATAATTTATGCCTGTCAATTGCTCAATACTTTTACTTTTATGATTAGTGTCTATATAAATGCTTACTCAGCCACCTCTGTTATTACTTCAACATGTGTGGTGGCTCGTGTATCCCGGTATATATAAAAAAACGACTCTCTCATTTAACCAGGTCTCGGTCAATATGATACATGTGAATTTATGTTGTAACAATTTCAGATTAGCCGTCAACTCCTCAAAGTGATTTGGAAGGCTTCTGATATTTAAGATCAAAATAGATATGTTTCCGTTACTGTGTCACTCGTTTAAGAAAGTATACACTGTCACATGGTTGCTATTTATTGTATTTTGAGATTCAGTGATTTCATTCACAGATCTAAGAGTAGCAAAATATTAATCATAGAGTTAAGAAGAGAGAGAAACTAAAAATAAAAAAAAACTTCTTGATCCTTAAAAGGGCTACGTCGTAACCAATGTCGTAACACTGCTTCCCATTAATCACTGAAGTTAAGCCCGACATTGGGTCTGGGTAGTTGGATGGGAGACCGTCCTCGGCGTTCAGCTTATGTAGCGACCCGTGGTTCAGATCCCACGTAAAGCTTTACTTGCTCCACTCCATCATATGATCTTAGATGTTGCAAAGGAGGTTAAACAAACCCAATCTTAAACAAACCCAATCATTATTATTATTATCATGATGTTTAATGAACTTAATTATGGAACACTAAATAAAAATTTGTTCATAATGTTAATGGTTTTAATTATGGATAAATTTGAAACTATGGCGACAACTCTCGCGTCGCTACAGCCACATTCGTGCCTAATTTTCTCTTTACAAATTAGACCTTATTCTAGAAAAAACAAAACAAAAAAAAAAACATGCAAAATAAACAGGGCAATTTAACAATAATGAAGGAAAAACATCCAGTTAACATACTGGGTTCACCTTTCATGTTAAAAAAAACCAAAAATATGTATCTGTCTATTGCTCCGTTTTACAGGAAAGAAAATTTTACTAGCAAACTGTTAACTGTTAAGAAAAGGGTGAAGGGGTAGTGGGGATGGGGCAGGTATGTGTGGTGGGGGGGACTATTACGAGTATTATATTAAAAGTGAAATAGATTCTGCTCATCATTAGATTTAAAGTTTGGTTTTTAAACTTAAGTTTTAGAGGTTATCGGGAAAAAAAAAAAAATTCGTTTTAAAGTTTCGGAAAAAAGTTCGCCTAGAAACGTAAAATTTCTGAAACACAAAAAAGTTGCTAATTGATATTTTTTCCTTTTGGATGTTTAATTCTTTTTCGTGACGGTAATGAAACTTGAAAAACAAAACCGTCATTAATAATTAGTAATTTTTTTGTACTTTTTACAAATTAGGGATGTACGCATACAAAAAAACTATATAACACACACACACACACACACATGACCAACTATTTGACAACCTCTAGAGCCACGCTTCTCAAACTAGGGGTCGCGTAAATATTATTGGGGGTCGCAGAAACATTTGAAAATATTTTTTTTTTCATAAATATACAGTGTTAGTACCTATTGCTTTTATGACATTGAGTGAAGGGTCGCGAAAAAATTTGTCTGATCCAAAGGGGTCGCAAGTGAAAAAAGTTTGAGAAGCCCTGCTCTAGAGTATGATTTGATAAGTGTGCTAACCCTGTTCTTTCATGGCTCCCCAAAACCTAAAATGAAAAAGAATAAAAGCTATTCAATGAAATTATCCATGGTTTAATTGACCATTATGGATACTGGTTGCCAAATAATGAACTTGGTTGTTTTTGCCAAGTATTATTTAGCTCTTTATTAAGCTCTTCACAATTACAATGACCGATAATAAGTGAGTGATAATATTTTTTAATTGTTTTTCTTGCATATTCCAGGATCTGTTACAGTATGGAAAATACCCAAACAATATACATACAGGTAACATAGTTAAATTAGGGTTAAAATATGCCTAAATTTAAGCTGTATCTCCGAATTTTATATATATATATATATATATATATATATATATACAGGGTGTTTGAAAACTTTCTGTACAAATTGTAATGGGGGATAGGCAACACCAAGACAAACCCTTTTCGTCTATAAGTGTATGTCCGCTGACGTCACCATTCGGCGCGAGAGGGCGCCGCTGCAATTGGCTAAAAGGTGAAGTGGGTTAGACTCGCGCTTGCCGCGGGCATTCTTAAATCGGACGTAGTATGCGTAACATGGAGCGCTTCACGACTGCTGAGATGGCTGACATGCATATGGTGTATGGGGCTGCCAATGGGGGATAGGCAACACCAAGACAAACCCTTTTCGGCTATATTGGTGGAGCTGGTACATAAATGAATGAAAACAAGTGTACACGGCATGTTTATTTAAAGGTGCTCAAAGTTGCGACCGGTAGCATCAATGCATGCCCGACAGCGTCGAAGCATTGACCGACGTACACGTCGAAAGATTCCCGGCATTTCGGGAACAGTTCCAGCGGCGACAGCGATTCTTGCTATGAGGTCTTCTTCTGAGTAAATGGGAGTCTCGTACACGAGGTTCTTCATGTGTCCCCACAGGAAGAAATCGAGGCATGTTAAATCGGGCGATCTCGGTGGCCAGGCTACGGGCCCACCCCGGCCTATCCATCGGTCCCCAAAAGTGGCGTTCAGATAATCCCGCACATCGTTGCTGGAGTGTGCTGGGGGTTAGCCCTGTTCAAAAATCAACTTTTCTTATTTTCATAGGTTTCTGTACTTTTTCCCATGCTTTTGACCTGAAAAGGCCGAAAATCACAACCATTTTGACCTAGGTTGTTGGGAAGCATTGCCGCATGGAGCTTTAAGTTTTCTGCCTTGAAATCGGCCAAAAGCACCAGTTCCGGGGTCCCTTGAATCATGTTTTGCACTATAACTTTTTATCTAAACAAGATAGAGCAACAAAATAGGCACCAAATTAAAGTGTTTTTAATCCTCTTTCTAACTTATACAATTATGATAGTCTTGGAACAAGAAATGGCACATTGGTACATACAAAGATTTCAGAAATATCACAAAATTCGTTTTCTCACACTCAAGGCAGACAAGGCGCCTTATTCATGACACAAATTTGAGATTAACATTTTGTCACAAGTCTAATCGATCAAGAAGTGAAAGCATTACATGATGATTAATTTCATAATGACATTTACACAGTCAGTTGTTGAGAGTTTGTTTCTTGAAGCTGTCAAAGCGGCGTCTGTTGAACTCCACAGCTTGAAGGAGATAGTCCCTTTGCTTGGCATCTGTTGTTATGACATTTGCAAAGTCGCTCATCATCTTGACACCACGTTCAGCAATGTCATTCACCGCTTTCAGATTCTTAACATAGTCCAACGCTTTTCTGTAGTCCTCATTCTGTGGCCAAGACGTGACAGGTTCCAGAAGCCATCGGATCCAATGTTCAGTGTGTCCAGCAGGAAATGTGATTCTGGGCCAATGAGATCAACCAGGGTGGTCTTAGCTGTGACTCTCTGGAATAGAGGCTTTCCTGTTCTGAAGCTGTCTGGCTTCTCAGTGGCATGTAACTGGGCAGCAATGTCGTGCTTCAATGTGTCACTCAATCTACTGCTGAACAGGGCAAATGGCACGACTTCCTGCGTCAGGTACCATTTGTGGTTTTCCATCTTATTAAGTACTGCATCAGCAAGCTCTGGGTCAGTTTTCTTGTACTTCAACATGTCCTGGATTAGACTTAGATCATTCACGGGAGCATCTGCAGCAGACATTGACATCATCCATACAGGAGTGTAGAACAGCGCAAGGAAGGTGTTGAGTCTTTCCAGCTTTGATACAGTGTCTTCGTCGTACTCAAGTTGATCTGCAAACATCAGCATTTTCATGGAGTACAGGTTTCTGGCCATCCATCTGGCCTGATGAATGGCGCCTGGTCGACTCCAGTGAATACCTCGAGGAGGCGTTCCTCCAAGAACAATGACTGTCAGTTCAGCCATTTCCCTGTAGTCGGCTCTTGGAAGCCTTTCTGCTGTTAGAATGTCTTGGAGTATTTCTTCACTGTTCTTCTTCTTTTCCTTCAGCCATTTGCTGTTGATAGCCAGCATCTTTGGGTTTTCCTTGGACAAGTCCGTCCAAACATCCTTCAGATGCTCAAACCAGGGATTATCTGGCCCCTTCACCTTCCCAAACAGCTTCTCCCAAACTGCTCCTACTAGGATTTCCAGGATGTGATGTCGACAGGCCAGATAAAACACCTTTTTGTTCAGCATTTTCTCTAGCAGTTTGGCAGCTCCTCTGTGAACTCCACTGTTACTGGATGTAGTGTCAAAAACAAGGGCAGTAACATTATCCGTAAGTTCCCATGTCTCCAGTAAATCCATTGAAGCCTCAGCCTGAGCTGTGCCAGAAGAATTGTCGATGACAGGTACTCCCAATAACTTTCCTTCAGTGTATGAAGGTGGACCAGACACTAGCACAGCTAAAGTCTCTGAGGTACTTCCAGGTTCACTGCCCAAGACATCTTTGAGCAACTTTCCATCCCAGTGTAAGGCAGCGTACTGTGGGGGTTTTCACAAAACTTGGACATGTGACTCTGGCTGATATTATACCTGGACAGCATTCTGTTGCGACGTGTTGTTGAGGTTGAGATGACGAAGTTATCCAGATCAGCCCCTCCAGCTTTCAAGGTGGCAGAAACCATGGCAGTAACTTGATTGTCTGATAAACCAAGACGATCAGCTGTATTGCAGATGACATCACATTCCATGACCTTCCTTGGAAACGTCAAAGTCACACTAGTCACAGTGTCTTGATGGTGAGAACATCCAGGACGAGGCTGATGGTAATCCATGTCCTCTGTGTTAGCGTCGTTGTCAGTTGAGTCACCCCAGGTAATGTCATCCACATGAACAACTGCCTCTTGTTCTGCTGCAGCTGTAAAATAGTACAACATGTTAAGACAGTAATTGTTAAGTACATGCTAAATATCGCAATGGAGTAAAACTTAAAACTTTTTGTAACGTTCAAAGTAATTAGTTTTACCTTGTTCTTGTCTATGCTGCAGTCTTTCATTCCTCGCTGCTTGCTGCAGGGATCTTGTCTCAAAAATCTTGTCATGACCAGACATATGACCTTTCCTCTCAGTCTTTTGGTCTTCGTAGAACCTGATATCCTCATCTTTCTCTCTCTGGATAACAGTTCTGTATTTCCTGGATTGCATCTGGAGCTCCTATATCGAACAGGCTGTCTAATTCCAGCACAAATGCTCCTCTTTTTCCTCCAGGGTTACTTGCTCTTCCTTTGCTTTTCACCAGAGCACGATGTTTCTCATGTAGTTTCATGAAGAGCTTCATTGCGTTGTACTTGGTCATTGTCTTGATCCTAGCCATCTGCCAGAATGGGATGATAGATTCAACTGTTTCATATGCAAGGTCTTGAACCATGGGCCTCCCTGCATTTTCCGGTAAATTCTGAAGATTAAGGAAATACTGGAACGCCTGTCTGTTGGTGGGAAGCTGGGAACCACTGATAAAAGCTGAAGGGTATCCAACCAGGAAAGTTTCAGTGAGAGATCTGGTAGATGGCCCAGTTGACACCTGCCTGTGGACAGTACGTGGAGGTTCTGAGATATCAACTGTGCGCCCACGGAGCTCCCTCAGCTCCTTGCTTAATGCCATTGTGAAGTTGTAACTTGTAGATGGTTTTCTAGATTCTGATTGAGTTTCTGTTGTTTCCTGAAAAATGATAGATAATTATTATTATTATTATTATTATTATTATTTTTATTTATTATTATTATTATTATTTATTAATTTTATGCTCTTTCATTTGATACCTAATTTGTTGCTCTATCTTGTTTAGATCAAAAGTTAAAGTGCAAAACATAATTCAAGGGACCCCGGAATTGGCGCTTTGGCCGATTTCAAGGCAGAAAATTTAAAGCTCCATGCGGCAATGCTTCCCAACATCCTAGGTCAAAATAGTTGTGATTTTCGGCTTTTTCAGGTCAAAAAGCATGGGAAAATGTACAGAAACCTATGAAAATAAGAAAAAGTTGATTTTTGAACAGGCCTACCCGTCGTGTTGAAACCACATTCGTCTACGAATAGCCACGGGAACATCTTCCAGCAGTTCCGCAACGTTTCTTCAAGAAATATCGATAAACCCGCCCGTCGAGTCGGGCAGGCAGCAGGTACGGCCCAATCAACTTGCCATGGACGATACCCGCCCAAACATTGACGGCGAACCGTTCTTGATGAGCATGCACCCGTGTAGCATGTGGATTTGCGTGCGCCCACACGTGAGAATTGTGCATGTTAAACACACCCTCACGTGTGAAACAGGCCTCATCTGAGAACAGCACATAAGCCGGAAAATTAGGCTGCACCGCTGTCTGCTGCAGAAACCAGCGTGCGAATTCCACACGAAGAGGGTAATCCCGAGGTTGTAATGCCTGGACTCTCTGACGATGAAACGGATGTAACTGCTGCTCGTGCAACACTCTCCAGACCAGGTCGTGGTTCACACCGAGGATACGTGCAACACCTCGCGTGCTTGCGCTTGGATTGTCCTCAAATCGCCATAGGATTTCTTCTTCCATGTCAGGAGTGCGCACGTTTCTCTCCCGACCAGTGTCATGCATGTTTGCATGGAATGTTCCAGTTTCTCGCAGTCGCCGATGCAAATGCGCAAACGTTTGGTGGTTTGGCACACGTCTGTTTGGGAAGCGCTGTCGGTACAACCTCACAGCAGCTCTTCCGTTTCCATTGGCAGCCCCATACACCATATGCATGTCAGCCATCTCAGCAGTCGTGAAGCGCTCCATGTTACGCATACTACGTCCGATTTAAGAATGCCCGCGGCAAGCGCGAGTCTAACCCACTTCACCTTTTAGCCAATTGCAGCGGCGCCCTCTCGTGCCGAATGGTGACGTCAGCGGACATACACTTATAGACGAAAAGGGTTTGTCTTGGTGTTGCCTATCCCCCATTACAATTTGTACAGAAAGTTTTCAAACACCCTGTATATATATTTATTTTGCAGTGGAATCTTAATTTTGCTGTAACTAATTAACCATAATTAACCTATAAATTCGAAATTTTCATTATCTCTTTTCATATTACTAATTTTCATATATTGTAATTCCCCTACCCCCTCCCCTTTGCTAAAAAAAAACCCTCTTTAAGTTAAAAAAAACATTTGATATTAAAGTAAGAAAGTTCTATGTTCAAAATTATGAAGTCGTATTATTAAAATTTAACGTAATAAATGATATTACTTTAAAATGGTTATGATTAAACCCAATTAAAATTATATTTAATCGGAAATGAGGTTGACGTCATGTGGGAAATTGGAAAATTATTAATTTTAAGTAAATATTATAATACGTTTTTAATCTCCATCAAATTTAGTAACATTATTTACAAAATTCGGTACTTTCGTGTTATCCCAAACCCCAGACTTTTTACCAGTTGCCAGACTTCAATTTTGACACAGAATATTTTCGTTAAAACTAACGAAAATATCACGACTTAACCTAACCAATTATCAAGGGCGTACAGTTTACCTAACCGGGGCATTCAATTAACCTAATTAGTTGGTAAGGTTAGGTTAAGTCATGATATTTTCGGTTAGTTTTAACGAAAATATTCTATCAAAATTGAAGTCTGGCAACTAGCAAAAAGTCCGGGGTCCGGGATAACGGGAAAGTACCCAAAATTTAATTTCAGCAAAACTCAACCCGATATAATTTTGAACACTACTTTGTTGACCTTTTGTCCTTTTCAGATACTGTTCAAATACATTTTGGATATACTAATTTAATCATTATAACGCATTAACATAGTGATCAAGTTAGTGTATCCAAACTGCATCTGAAAACGACAAAGGGTTAATCTAAAATCCATACATTTTTGGTTTAAATTAAATAAGTTTTTTGAGTGCCAGTGCCATTACTTTAACTCTTATTGTTTGTATCGATTTTTCGAGACATTCGTACCTACTCTAAATCTGTTTTACGTAAAATAGATTCAACGCAGTAAATTTGGTACTGTACCAAGTACAAACATTTATGTACCGGGTGTACATAAAGTCAGGATCTATTTTTGTGAAGCACTTGGAAATTATATGGAATTCAATCATAAAATGATAGTGGTAACATTAATTAAATAATTAAGAGTAGGATTCGACGTGACGCTCATCAGTATCCCTGCACAGCTCAAATCGTTCCGCAGCATTTCTAAACACATTCTGGAGCATTTGCGGGGTTATGTTATCTGCAGCAGTTCGTATACGTAAGTTTTCAAGACTCGTAATCTTCGTCTGATAGACGTGCGATTTGATAAAGCCCCATGCAAAGAAATCTAAAGGGGTTAAATCTGGTGATCTCGCTGGCCAAGGTCTGTTGCTTCCGCGTCCGATCTAGCGATTGGAAAACGTCCATTTAGATAATCCTGAACAATTTTGGCATAGTGACAAGGAGCACCATCATGTTGATAGACGACGGGGATAGGATTGTTAGTACCGTCGTCTATCAACATGATGGTGCTCCTTGTCACTATGCCAAAATTGTTCAGGATTATCTAAATGGACGTTTTCCAAATCGCTGGATCGGACGCGGAAGCAACAGACCTTGGCCAGCGAGATCACCAGATTTAACCCCTTTAGATTTCTTTGATGGGGCTTTATCAAATCGCACGTCTATCAGACGAAGATTACGAGTCTTGAAAACTTACGTATACGAACTGCTGCAGATAACATAACCCCGCAAATGCTCCAGAATGTGTTTAGAAATGCTGCGGAACGATTTGAGCGGTGCAGGGATACTGATGGGCGTCACGTCGAATCCTACTCTTAATTATTTAATAAATGTTATCATTTTATGATTGAATTCCATATAATTTCCAAGTGCTTCACAAAAATAGATCCTGACTTTATGTACACCCGGTATATTAGTAATTAAAAAATAGTATGTTTTATTTATCTACTTCTAGGCAGTTTATCTTGAAAGGTATAAAATACATTTTAAAAGCTCATTATTGATGAAATAGATGGGATCAAGTAAAGATAAGCACCCCCAACCTTTTTTAGTTAGCTTTATAAGGCTAACTAACGAAAATATCACGACATAACCTAACCAATCGTCAAGGGCGTACAGTTGACCTAACGATTGGTTAGGTTAAGTCGTGATATTTTCGTTAGTTAGCCTTATAAAGCTAACTAAAAAAGGTTGGGGGTGCTTATCTTTACTTGATCCAATAGATGTACTGTAAATGAAGTGTTTATATAAAAAATTATGGATTTCCACGAGATAATATTTTTCGAAATTTCGAATAGGCTTCGGTTAATTTCGAAATAATGTTTTTAAAATAACAAAAGAATTTAGTTTAATTTCCAAGTGAATAATTTAAATCCTATAAATCATGCTTACAACTTGAAAATCATTAGGTTTAGATTAAACCTATAAACATATATAGGGAGAAAGATTCATTTTGACTAACTGGTTTGAATCGACTCGACCTAAAATAAATTAAGAACGCAGATGAAGCAAAACAAAATTGTCCACGCAGGTTGCGTGACTCTTAACCATTAAGGTTTGTTAGTGTTGAAGGTAACTGGACTGAAACGATTACAAATAGATTATACCGAAGTAGGACACGAGTGTAGAAGAAATAGTAAAACCATTTAGAACAGGGAAATATTGCTGCTGTTACTTAATAAACTCTACACCAACGTTCGTAGGTCATTGGATAACACCATTTCTCTGTAGGCAAGGTGAAGACGCTGAGGCCGGGGTGTTCGATTCCCCATAGTGCTAGTAATAATAATTTGGGAGTTGGCGTAATGTTCCGCATTAGTTGGCCTGAGCACTGTACCAGATTTCGGTCCTCCTCACTGATTATTATTAATGAACTGTAAATATACATACGTTAATGTATGTTACTGTACATATTTGTACAGTGTACATATTTGTACAGTGTACATATTTGTTACAGTAAAAAACTACATGGCTACATGAATCAGGATATATGGTTAACTGTTTATGAATTGATCCAGATGGTTCAAATTAAACCATGTTATGATTGCGTTATGCTTATTTTTCTGGTGACAGCCGTGCGATGCGATCATTTCACTAACCATGTTCATTTTTCTGGTCAAATATTTTCATGGTTATTGTACACTCGTCTCATGGTTGAATTAACCATTTTGTTTTGGTTGTCAAATAACATGGTTGTTGCAACCAAGTACTTTTTTTCTTCTTGCGAAAAGACCTACAAACACGTGAAATGAATAATGATGCAAACCCAGAAGTACACCTCATCATTCCCTGACGAGGTGTACTTCTGAATACACGAAAGGACTTGGAATAATTTTTCCTTTTGGGTTTGCATCATATATATATATATATATATATAACTTTGGTGTCAATATTTACAATTTTGAATCTCTTTGCAAGTAATATTGAAACTGAAAATAGGATTTGCACAAATGAAGTTTACGTGCAAAATAAAACCATCAAATTCTCTCTCTCTCTCTCTCTCTCTCTCTCTCTCTCTCTCTCTGTCACTATGAGAACATCAGATATTTATATGGAGAGGAGGTCTATTAAAATGGAAGAGGGGTTTGGAAAATGTGTTATCTATTTGGTAGTGGGTTTTGCAGCGAGTTCAATATTTGTATTTCAACTGTTTAGACCAATTTACCCAATTTTATGTTACATTCCGCCTACATATATTATACTGCTTTGCAAAAGTCTGACATTTTACATTTTTCCACTTTGATGCATAGAGAAACTAAATCTAGTATTATATTCAAATCATCTTTAATCCTCTCCGCCCGGAGGTCTTTTCAGAGACTGAATAAAATAGTCTGGCGTCAGCCAGAACAAAATCAGTGAAGTAACACTGGGCGCTAGAGAGTTATTAAAATTAAATTGAAATAACCATATTTGTAAGAATATACCTTAATGTAAAGTAATAGCGAGTGTATCCACCTTTTTTCCTTTAAAACAGTTGAAATTCTTCAAGGGACACTTAAAAAAAAATTATAAAGTCTTGTGGTAGGTATAATGTTCTACGCTTCTTCCAAGACTTTCCATAAATTATCTAAGTTGCTGGGGTTCCTTTTCATTTTTTCTTTATCCAAATAGTCCCATACAACTTCCATGATATTGAAATCTGGGCTCTGAGGGGGTCACATCATATGTTGAAGGACTTCCGTTTCATATTTCTTTTGCAAATAGGTTTTAATTATTCCAGCTGTATGCTTTGAATCATTATCTTGCTTAAGATAAAGTTTGGACCAATAAACTTTACACCAGTAGGGATAGCATGGCGGATCAAAATCTGTTTGTACCTAATGATATTCTATATACCATCAATTTTCAGAAGTTTTTCAACACCATTTAAGGAGATACACCACCAGGCTTGAATTGAACTGTTGGCTTCAAGCAAAGCTCTCTATTGGTTTCAGTTGTTCGTAGTCTCGTGTACTGTCTTCGTTTACATCCAAATAACTAAACTTTTGATTCGTTCATCCTAAGACCTTTACGGTCTTATTAAAACCAACAAACCTGGCAACCCTATGCGCCCTATTAGCTCTGTGGGTTCTATTACCAATAAACTCTCCAAATGGCTCGTCAAAGTCTTGTCCCCCATTCTCGGAACTATCTCTGATTCATATGTTAAAAATTCCATGGATCTTACTGAATAATATACGCACTGAAACCAACGATAGATTGATCATTTTTGACGTCTGTTCATTGTTTACAAAAGTGTCGATTGACGATATGCTTGACTCTCTCTCCCGAGAATTACATAAGTATGACCTGCCACTACCTGCACACATCGTTTTGAAATTCGTTGAACTTTGCATCAAAGCCTGTAAATTCACTTTCAATAGCGAGTATTATCAACAAGTTTTTGGATGGCCATGGGTAATTCCTTGTCGCCCCTCTCCAATATTTATATAGAGCGTTTCGAAATTACTTACATTCTGAGAATCCTGGGCGTTGGCATCCCATGGTTGCGGTACGTCGACTATATTTTATGTATCTGGCCCATGAAGCGTGACCTGGATGACTTCCTCCTTCAGTTAAATAATCAAGTCCCCTCCATTAAGTTTACTTTAGAAGTGGAACAAAACAGCTCAATCCCGTTTTTGGATGTGCGTGTACATTGGAAAAGACCAGGTTTTAAGTTTAGTATTTATCGGAAAAAACAAACAATTTGTTCTACGTACACTTTTACTCCGGACATAACACCCCCCATCAAGAAAGCCATATTTTTTCAATGTTTCTCCGCGCTCTTTGGATCGCCATTCGCCAGACCGGAATACATGGATGACGAATTAGGAAAAAATCAACAGTGTTGGAAGTGATTTGTTACCCATCTGCTTTTTTGGAATCTTGTCTTAACAAGACAAAATGAACTTTCTATAGTGTGAATAATAACCTTCGCACTTGGTCGAAGAATATTTTAGTACTTCCATTTTTCCCAAGCATTTTAGGCACTGATAATGTACTTAAACGTTTGAATATTAATGTAGTATTTTCGTATGAGAGTATTATGAAAAATATCATATTAAAAAATAGCCCTACCAATAATTCAGGCATTATCTATAAAATTGGTTGTGAACAATGTGATTCCTTTTACATTGGACAGACGCGAAAGGACTTACACACGCGTGTAAAACAGCATCAATATTCCGTTAGAACAGGACAGTCGTCAGTGCCCTTTTCATCCATTTGTCAGTTATCTTGAGTCTGCCATTATACGACTTACAAATAATTTTAACATTAGCCAGGGCCTTTTTTTCGCTTGATCCTGTTTTGAATTCGTTCAGAACGGATTTAGACAAGAGGGACAAAGTGCTGAAAACTGGTAGCTTATCCTTATAAATTTGTATGCTCTTCCTACAATTTTTTTTTTTTTCTTTTTTTTTTTTTACCTATATATAGTCTTGAACTTACTTATTTCGGTATTCCTGAGGATGTCATTAGATGAAAGCGCTTGAGCACCATTCTGTGTTTCTTGTTTCCTTCATGGTTTTTCATCATATATATGTTACGGTTTTTTTTTTTTTAGCGAAATCGGTCTTTTTGCAAATTCTCCGATCAGTTTGCAAAGAAACCCAAACAATAGTAATTTTACAAAGTGACCTTTTAAATGTTTGATCATTTTGCAAAAACACACAAATCGGTCAATTTGCAAAATCACCAATAAGCTTGTCGGTGTATTTGCAAAATCTCTCTCTCTAATACTGTAGAACCTTCTAGCTCCTAACCTAACCAACAGTGTCATTGTGGTTAGGTTAGGTTGGCTAGAAGGTTCTACAGTATTAGAAAGAGATTTTGCAAATACACCGACAAGCTTATTGGTGATTTTGCAAAGTGGCCGATTTTTGTTTGCAAAATGATCAAACATTTAAGGTAATTTTGTAAAATTACTATTGTTTTGGTTTCTTTGCAAACTGACCGGAGAATTTGCAAAAAGACCGATTTCGCTAAAAAAAACTAACATGTACCAGGTGTCCCAGAAAATTGCCCCTATTTCTAAATAAACGTTCTAAGCTAAAAAAAAAAAAAAAAAAAAAGGGAGCAAGTGTAGTTTACGTCCCCCGTGTGTCTTGTGTAATTTACGTTCCCCTACATTATCCTAGTGTAGTTTGCGTTCCCCAACTTTGTCCGCGTATACCTAATCAAATAAAACGTTAAAAGTAACGAAAATATTACGATTTAACCTAACCAATCGGCAATTCATATATATATGTATGTGTATGTATATATGTATATGTATGTTACAGGGAATCTCTGTAGCTAGGGATTTTATAAAATCCCTACGTTCAGGGATTTCATGTAAGGTTAAGTCGTGATATTTTCTTTGGTTTTAAGAAAAATATCACGACTTCAGGGGCCGTTCAAAAATTACGTAACGCTATTTTTGCTAAAACTTGGCACCCCAGATCCCACAGGAACGTCGTTCTGTAACGCTAGACCAGGCACCCCTTAAGATGTTATGTAACACTTTCCCACCCCACACGTTACGGAACGTTACCTGGGGATGGGGGTGTCAGGTTTTAGCAGAAATAGCGTTACGTAATTTTTGAACGGCGCCTAACCTTGCGTGAAATCTTTGAACATTTTAAGGATTTCATGCCCTAGTTACACAAGATTCCCTGTAACATATATAAAATAATGTGTGTGTGTGTGTGTACACACCCTTCAGATGTTCCGTGCGATAATTCCAAATTTTGCGAAGGTCGAGCTTGTTGTCCCTCTTGAGTTGGCCTGTTGAAGTAGAGTTGGTTTCTTGTGCTGTCCACCTCACGTAGCCAGGTACGCCCGGCTCATCTGGAATTGTTCTGAGCCAGGCGTCTAGTCGTCTTTAGAAGATATCCACCGCGACATCATTCGTGTTCCTTACTTCCTTGGGCAGCCGATTGAACAATTTTGGTCCCCTCACACCAAAACTATTTTCATTCAGGGTTGAGGATGTTCCCTGTCTAGCCTTTAATTTTGGAACACGACACAATCTTCCTTTTCTACTTTCCACTGTTGTTTGAGTAGTTGTAGGGTTCAAAGTAAGATTACGGACTAGTTCCTCCATTATTTTTCAAGTGCAAATAATAGTGTACCTCTCTCTCCTTTCCAGTGAATATAAGTTTAATTCACGTAACCTTTCCAAGTAATTTAGTTCTTTGCATCCATTGATCTTGGATGTGAAGCTTCTCTAAATCCCTTCTAGTTGACTAACGTCTCCTTTTTTTTATAGGGGGATGTTAAGACCGAGTAGTGTTCCAACTTGGGTATGATCAGTGTTTTCAACAGAAGAATCATATTTCTATCCCTTCTTTTAAAGGTTCTCAGTATATGTCGTTATTTTTTTTTTTACTACGATCTTATTTTGTGTGTGAAATTTCTCGTCATTTGTTATTACAACACCTAAATCTTTTGCTTTGGAATTTTTCTGAATTTCCAGTCCATTTGGAGTATAGTATTCCACGGATTTTAGTTCCTCCCTTCTTCCGTACCTTAATAGCTGAAAATTTTCAGTATTAAATTTCATATTATTGCCTTCAGGCCAGTTGTAGATTCTGTTCGTGTCTGTTTGTAGAGAGCCTATATCCTCTGAGTTTCTTATTTTTCTACTAATTTTTGTGTCATCGGTAAAGGATGTTACTGTGCTGTCACTGGTAACTTCATCTACTGAGTTAAGAACCTCCGACTCTGAAGATACTCCTTGAACTGTAACGATTTGCTGCAGCTCACTAAGGCAATTACTTACCCATTTTTCCTACTTTTGCTGTTATTCCCATGTACTGTATTTCAGTTTGTGCTATGATTCCATGGTTACGCTTGTCGAACGCCTTGGCAAAGTCTGTGTATATTATATCATAGTTTTCATTACTTTCAAGTGCATCAATAATGTTATTGTGTTCCATTAGTTGTGATAGGAATGATTTTCCTGACCGGAACCCATGTTTGTTATCACTTAAGTTTTTCACGTTTCCAAAAAGTCAGATATTTTTTCTGTAACTATTTTTTCAAATATTTTGGCGAGATATGTAAGCGGCACTGGCCTATAGTTTTTGACCTCTGATCTATCTCCTCCTCTGTATAGTTTATGGACTATATATAATTTAATAGTTTGGTATAAACTATGATATAGTTCGTTTATACCTCGTGGAGAATGGACGCTTTTTCTTTCTCTGCATTAATATCAAAATAAGAAGGGAATAACTTCTCGGTGGGTTATTCTATCTTCTCCCGAAAGTGTATAAAGTATTAACAAATCTGTGCATATAAATTATAGTGAAATTCATTGAAGGTAAGAAAGTGCAATATAGTTTAAACAATTTATCACGAGTTAAAATATATATTCGGTAGGCATTTGAGAAAAGTTTGGAACAAGGCAGGAAAAAGATAATAAAATCCAAATCCTCGTGACCTACTCCCAGCAAAAAATAAATAAAAAAAAAGTAGTGTGTATTGAGCGACTACGGTAATAGATGACACTGCCATGGGTTCATATTCTCACCTAATTTGAAACTTGTGTAATTTTGAAACAACTGAAAATGTTGCGATCAGGTGTGATTTTTGTTAAAAACTGCACGACTTTCCCTGTATGAATTGAGATGATAGGAAAATATCACTTGGATCGAACGCTAAACAAATCACGGGCATCAAATTTCTGTGTGACGCATGTACCAAGATTGTAAACTCATTTGCGGTATTTAAAGACATGGAAAATACGAATACGAATACGAATACGAATGTGACAGAGAGAGAGAGAATAATAGGAGGGGGGGAAGAGGACTAAACTGTCCCGAAGCAAAACGGTATGGATGAGAAAGAGAAAGAAATGAAAATATAACACGGAAAGAAAACACTATTGTAAAATAAATAAAAAAAAACAAGTACAATCTTTGATATGGCAAACTATCAGACGAAGATAATGATAAAAAAGACGACAAAAAATAAAAACAGAAAATATCACATGCAAATATTATGCAAAATGGCATTGCAGATACCGGGATGGGCAAGGCATCTATGCACATCCCACTTTATGCAACTTCCATTACAGAAATGGATATTGTAAACGGGAAAAAATACCGTTACCACCACACACAAAGAAATACGACAGTTGAACGGTTAAAACCAGCAACAAACAGGGCTACCAATTTTCTAGATGTAACCAACACAATTCAACTACTAAATACCATCTAATTCTAGCAAAGACAAATACGGGTATCCGAGAGCTGTACGGAGTAAATGCAGAATGAAATTACATGCGATATCAGGCCAACAAGTATCGAAACAGATAAAGAAAGGAAAATTCTCGGAGGATCACAGGACAACGAAACATGCACCACCAATGGAAAACGAATCTGAACTACAAAAAGGGAAAAATAAAAATAAGAATGAGAAAATAAAAATAACCAACATTCAGGGCCTTAAACCAAACCATTCCCTGAACAAAGTCACATAACTGAAAGGACTCGTGCAAGAAACCGGAGCAGACTTTACATGCCTCACGGAAACCCATCTAAAGGACTTCCAAGCGAACTGTGAAAACTGTTTTATATCGACAAAAAAGAAATCAAAAATTGACGACTCTAACATACATCGAGTCGATAGAACAGTAAAGCGTAAAGGAAGATGTGCTATTTATATACACGAAAAACACACGACAGAAAAGGCTACAAGTACCTCAAACAATTATGTAAAATCAGTAGCAGCAGTAGTTGAAAAACTAAATATGGTACTAATTGTAATATATAGACCCCTGAACACGCCAACTACAAAATTCTCAGATACCATTGCACAGGTCAGAAACTGGGCGAAAGATCTACACTCTCCAACTCCAAATATTATTCTGTGCGGCGATTTTAATTTCCTATTTATGAAATATAAGAGGATAAGAAGAAATATATGTATACACAAAGACAAGGGAGGCACACGGGAAGACTAGTAGCAGGCAAAAATGCCGATGAATTTATTAACACAAAAAATAACGGAAAATACAAGAAACAACTGTCTAGATTTGGTATTCACAAACAATAGTAACCTAATTGATAACATAGATATAGCCCCAACTATAATATCAGATCACAACATTATTGAAATAACCAATATAAAAGCAACAGGAAAGGAAAGAACACGCACTATAGAAAGAATCAAATTTGAAATTTTTAATTTTCAGCTATAAATTGGGAAGGTATTGCGTTCAGCATGGAAGTAAAGGACTGGAAAACCATCTTTAAGGCCAAGACAACGGAAGAAATGCTAATAACCTTAGAGGAGAAGACGCTGGAAATTGTGGAAAGACATGTATCGAAAAGGCAACAAAGGGGAAAGAGAAGCAGGTTCGAAAGACAAAAGAGTTCACTGTTTCGAAAGAGGAAAAGAGTGACTGTAAAATTAAGAAACTGTAAAGACAACATCAGAAAAATATTAAACGATAAACTGGATAGTATAGATTGCGTCATACAGGGTCTAATTAAGAAACATACAGAGAAAGACGACGACGCTATAGGAACGATAGAGGCTAACTCAAGGTACTTCTATAATTTTGAAAAAAAGGAAGTCGAGAAATCACGGGACTATCGGACCTTTGGAAAATGAAAACAATGTTTTATCCGATGATCTAAAAGAAGTATCTGAAATATTAAGAGCTCAGTATGAATCCTCTTCAGCATCCCCAAAACTGATAAATTAATATGCGATAGAAATTCGTTCTTTGAAGAACTACTACAAGGGGAAAGTATAACGGACTTCGACTTTAGAACACAAGCTACAGGGAAACTGAAAGCACACACGGCGGTAGGCCCGGACAAATGGAATGCCACACTGATCAAAAACTGCAAGAATAAAATGCTAAGCCCACTATACTTGGCCGAGGCCAAAAACTATAGGCCAGTGTCGCTTACATTTCGTCTCAAGAAATATTTGAAAGAATAGTTAGAGAAAAAATCTGACATTTTGGAAACGGTAAAAATTAAATAATAACCAATATGGATTAGCGTCTGACGATATGAATTTTCCGTTACCGTTACCAAGAGCCGCAAATGTTGACCCAGTATGACGTCCTCAGTAACAAAAGTTTTGCTTATTAATCTCCTTAGACAGATGTTACATAACACTCGTCAGTGAGGTGGATGTGTTTCAAAAACTCTGGATCTTCTAGCTTTGCTACCATGTTGCGAATTCCATTCGTTTTTGTTTTTGAACATTAGTCAATGAAGCTTGTGAATGAATTTTGTAGGAAAAAAAAGTTTAATTTGGTTTGAAGTATACTATACACAGATGTTCGTGAAATACCTACTTCTGCTGACAAACATTGAACTGACTGCGGAGTGTGCGCAATAATTTCATGAACCATATTTACGTGTTGCACAGTCCTTGTGGATCGTTACCTACCACTATTACCCTTATGTTGATTGCTTACATTGCCTTTGTTTGAAATTTTCTAAGAACGCGTGTTATTATCTTTCTATCGGGTGGATCTTGGGCATCTATATTCTCTGCAGAAGTTCCTCTGCACCTGCATCACAGAATCTGTTATATGAAACCACTCGACGATCTTGATTTTCTGTTCCAGCTGCAAACACGGCATCACTGTTTGAGGGTTCATCCTTTAGAAATGTATAGGTAGATGCATATACTGTAGGTATAAGCGGAATAAAACCCCCAATAATGAAATATACATCCTGCATGTATTTTTTTAATAAAGAATATAATAATGTTTAATAAGAAATTTAATGTTTTTTTTTTTTTGTATAATAAACTGATTAAAATTGTATGAAATTAAGATATGTAAGATGAAATGGTTTGAAATATAAAATACTATTTGGCAACACTCAAAATGTGCTGAGCCCGGAGGCATAAAATACCCAAAACCCAGTCCTCGGGCGTGGTGTGTTTAAGTAAGGTCGGTTTTGTTTCTAAGATGTAATTGTAACTTTAAATTTACTTAGATACATCCCTCTTTACGGTCAAATTGTAAATGATAAAGTCCCTGCTCGCCTTCCCCGCCCTGTGTATTTCAATTAAAATAAAAATCGGAAAATAGTGATAATCGTTGTAATTTGCCTTCGCCTTGTTCGTTCTGAGCTTCACTGGCGGGCCACGCTACCCGGCTACTCGCTACAAAATACAAAGAAATTGGTGTAAATAAGTAGAAAGTGGTAATAACACAGAATAAAGAAAAGTAACTAGAATCAACACGTAATTTCACTACAATCCATTATAAAATAACGGGCAAATAAAAATGAACTTTTTGGGACACCATACATATTATATATATATATATATATATATATAATATATATATATAATATAATGGGAATGAACTCAGAATGGTTCCCTGAGTTTTTTTGACCGTTGTCATTTGCCATTACTTATTCGGACTATAGTGGATTTAATTATCCCAGAAGAGTTCCTTGTTCCATGCACGGTCTGTGTGTATCATATATATATATTATATATATATAATATATATATATATATATATATATATATATATATATATATATATATATGGTATGATGATTGTTCGTTTATACACGCTAAAACGGCTTGGGTAATCTGCAAAATTTAATATACAAATTAAGGAAGAACTAGGAAAGATTTTAGCAACACAGACGCCCATCTCATTCTTCCCCTAGGTTGTGTTTCTGGGTGTTTTTGCTGCGCAGGGCGCAGCGGGCATTCTTCTATATATAGATATTACAGAGTTGCAGGCTAACAAAGACCCGAAGATCCACTCTAGGTTAACCCAAGAATGGACGTAGAATGGTTAGAAATAGCAATGGAAAAAAAAGAATACTGAAAACCTGTACTATGCTTACATTAATTTTAAAGGCGTGTAAAGCTTTCACACGGGATAAGTAGCAACAGTAAAGTATGGAAGAGACAAGGCTCTCTCCTTCCTCGTCAGTCACTGCTGACAGAAAATAGTGGTGAAAGAAGATTTATAGAAAAGTAGGAAAAGTATAATGAAAAAGTAGCTTCAGAGTTCATTTACACCATGCGTACATTTATCTCGTGTACTCAGTTACCCATTAGAAAAGAGCGGAAAATAAAGGATGGTATGAATACTGAACTACTTAATCTAATCTACACGATGGCCAAAGCCACCGTACCAAAGATTTATCATGTAGTAATTTATATTACGTCCCTTCGCATAGAAATTACCTTGATAATTGTGTGTGTGTGTGTGTGTGTGTGTGTGTGTGTGTGTGTGTGTGTGTGTTTCCCGCATGTATGTTAATACATTAAGTAATTGGTAAAAGAAATATATAGGGTGGTCACAAAGTCCTTTTGCACGAAAAACAAGGGTAACATAGAGGTGCTGTAATTTCACTGCAAATGGACTTTGTGGCCACTCTGTATATTGAATACCCCACACAGTAGGTACAATATAAAATAAAATTTTATATGATCAGGTTAAATTTGATTGATAGTTATTAGGAATTTCAGTAGGTAAATAAATCGTTGGAATAGGTTGGGTTGATTTGTTAGATTAATTAAATTATAGTCCAGAGTCCATAATTCAGTAGTTACAGTGATAAATGTCCATAGTTACAGTTTCCCTGTAAACGAAGTAATGTTAGTAATAATAATAATACAGTCGTTAGAGCAATGGGCCGCATTAGTTAGTCTGAGCGCTCTGTCGATTTCTGGCCCTCCCTAATGATAATTATTATTACTGGTAACTTTTAGTGTTACACAGAAATAAACTAAAGTCAGGGATAAACGGAAAGCTTGAAATTGCAGAGATTCCGAGTTCTTGATTCAGTTTGTGTAGAGCAAGCCTTAGGTGATATGAATGTACTTGCGATTAGAACGGGTTCATTTGTGCTGTCTTGTGGAAAAAACAACTTGTGGTGCATCGTCCTCCTGATGAATCATACACCCGGACCTATGCAGCCAGCAGAATTTGCAGTATACAAACGTAGCAACCATGCAAATGACTATGAATTTGACCATTCATTGCATTATAACGCAACAAGTGGTTCATCACCGCTTTCAGTGGTGATGAACCACGTACGGAATCTGGTTAGGGCGTTGACCTTCTATTTACTTGGTTATGATGCTCCTTGCTGCTCGCACCCTGTGTACGGGCGGAACGGTGCTTTCCAAAAATTTATGAAACTTTTCTTCCACCACTGACTTTATCTAATATGAAAATAGCATCACCAAGGGGCACCCTTACGAAGATTTCTCCTGCGGGTACAGCATTCTCAAGAAGGCCCACGTCTGGAGTTTTGTCAGTGTAATAAGTGCCTTGTTTTCGGGGACCATTTATCACCGAGGCTTGACACAGGGGGTCAACCGCTTTAGAGCACTACCACGACGTAGTAGTCTCACCCCTTCAAGATTTACTACTCAAAGTTCTTTAGTCTCAACCCACCATTCGAAAATGTAGAGTAGTTTATTTTTAATGGATCCTCGCTTCGGCCTGCCTTCGTTTAGACCTACCCCTGTTTCGGCCTACCTCTCATCCCTTTCAACCATAAAGAACTCTGAAATACATTCGCGTGCCATTTTATAATTCGTTTAATCTACCTAATTTCCATGAATATACTGTGCATTTGTCCTTTATTGTAATTAACATTTAATTCCAACAATTTAGTCATATTATTAGTGGACATTTGGGAACATTCAATTTACGCAATTGTAATATTATTTACTGTGAACATTTATTTGTTTTAATTATTATTAAAGGAAAAAGACGTGCAGTCTATCTATCCTTTTTCCTTGGTGATTGAAAAATTAACTAGTAACTTCAAACATTAATTAATAGAGCGTGGATGTTTAAACACTAAAAACCCTTAAAGTAGGGGAATAGGTAAAATAAACATTAAAAAAGACTCTAATCCCCCCCCCCCCCCCCGAAAGACATTTAAATTTGCTTTCAAAAAAACATTTAATTTACAATAATACCTTTACATACATATAATACATATTACAACGACCGCGCGGTGAACAAAACAATTGGTAAGGGAATATTAATTACAAATAACACTTATTTAATTTCTGAAAATAAAATTTAATATTGAATAATACCATTATATACTTATAAATACATAATACATATTACAACGTCATTATAGAGAAGAAAACAAAAAGAATTGAAAATGTTTGTTACAAAATAATAATGTCAAAGATTTAAATGTTTAAAATAGAAAATAATACGATTATATTATTAAATATTATCATTATTATTATTATTTATTATTATTAAATATAAAATAATACTGTTATAATATATATGAAAAACAAGGTACATAATATATATATATATATATATATATATATATATATATTAGTGATGTAGCGGATGTCATTTTTTTCACATCTGCGGATGGCGGATGTTTTTTCAACATCCGCGGATGCGGATGTCTACATTTTCATTATTTTTTAGAATATATTCGAGATTTTTGTGTTTAACTTATATAATAAGTTATATATAGAGAGAGCTGTAGCTATAATGTAGTATAATTGATTAATTGTACAATAATTTCTGTACTTTCCCTGAACATATAAAATAATAACAAGCATCTAACTAATATAGAAATCAATTAGTGAATTCGTCTGCAAATAAATTCGTTATATTTGTTGAGTTTTCAGCCACAATTAGAAACCATAATTGTGTTACCCGACCTCTTTCCCCAACCTCCACCCTTATAGAAAGAGATCTTTAATTAGCTTGATAACTATTTATATTAAGTTTAAAGTTTTATTATGCGTATTTATAAATGAGTAATTAAAATAAAGTAAACTAAGATGTTCATCGTTTAATATTCAAACTTAATTATAGGAAGGTTATGCTTAAGGAACATTAATTTTTCTGCCTTTTCTGCTGCCAGTTTTTCTCTTTTCATCATATATTAATCCAGCACTGCTAAATAATCTCACGCTTGTTGGAGGACGTGCTAAATGTTTCCTTGCAAGTTTACTCAAGTATGAATAGATATTCTGCGTATTTTTCCACCAACTAATAGGATTGTCACATGCAGCCAGGCGTTTTTCTTGGTGATAGCTCTCGATCATTTTTACTACATCTTTTGACATCGCGTAGGTCTCGTCATCGCTGCTTGACTCAAGAAACTGAGAGAGATTCTGTGATAGATTTGGGTTGTTGAAGGTGTTGGTTCTGTCACTGAAACTTTTATTCTTTTGGTGGGTGGCGAAGCGACAGATTCAAGAGATTGAAGCTCTTCAACTGCTTTGCCAAGTGATGATTTAACTCGTTCTAATGTACTAGGTGAAAATAACTTAGCTTTGTAACGTGGATCTAGTGTAAGTAGGTTGCAAGAGTAACTTCATACAAGAACAGCCTCTCGTCTTGTCGCTTGCATCACTTTTGCGCACAATGAACTAGTTCTATTATTATATAGAATTTGATAATTTCCGCTTATTAATGACGTTTTATCTCAACGGTCCACATCCGCACGACATCCGCAGTCCAAAGTGCGGATGCGGACGCGGATGCGAGAAAATGTGCGGATGTTATGCGGATGCGGATATGACCTACATCACTAATATATATATATTTTTTAATTGGGGTTGTTTAACCTCCTCCGCAACATCTAAGGTCATATGACGGAGGAGACCTACAGCTTTACGTGGGATCCGAACCACGGGTCTCTACATAATCTGGGCGCGGAGGACGGTCTCCCATCCAACTACTACCCAGACCCAATGTCGCTTAATTTCGCTGATCTCTGGGAAGCGGTGTTACGACATTGGCCACGTGTGAATATATATATATATAAATATAATTTATATATATATATATATATTAAAAGTGCAATAACCGCACAAAGTAAATAAGGAAAAATCCTGAAAATAAAATGAAGTAAACAAAGGATAAAACTAAGTTTAAAATTCAAACTTAAACTAAAAAAAAAAAAAAATGGACAAAGCTTTGTGCCAGGCCCAAAGAAAGCTTCGTTTGCTTCTCAAACCTTCATTCTACGAGGCTTGCGCCACGGAACAACTGGCAGAACAAAGTCATTCAAAATATTTTTAAACTTTCACTCATCATAAAAGAATTTCATTCGTCACATTATCAATACTAAACAATCCTTTAAGAATATTAAAAATTGTGTATTTTTTATGAGAATAGATTCTATGAACGTCCTACTTTCCTCCTGCTCAATCCTATAATAATTTAAGGGTAGAGTTATTATTTCAGTGTAAATGTAGGGTTGATGCTTTATCTCCTATTCTAATACTATACTTATGCTGATATATATATATATATATATATATATAATTCTTTAGTAATCATTGTTTCTCACCTATATACTGTACCTTATTGCGATGGAAGCTTGGAATTTTCTAGATACTGTTATTGGTTTTGCGCGTTGCGACTAGTATTGCGAAACAAATTTCGTTTACTGTACCGACACCTTAAAAATTATACTGTAGATCACCTGAAGATCAGGGCCCCCAGCCTTCTTTAGTTAGCCTTATAAGGCTAACTAACGAAAATATCACGACCTAATCTAACCAATCGTTAGGTCAACTGTACGCCCTTGACGATTGGTTAGGTTAGGTCGTGATATTTTCGTTAGTTAGCCTTATAAAGCTAACTAAAGAAGGCTCGGGGCCCTGATCTTCAGGTGATCGGAAATTATTTTCATATTTGTGGCAAACTTTCATGTGGTTTACGATATACAAAAGTTACGACAATTAAATTTTGTGCAGTATAATGTTTCTTAACCCTGGCTGTAGATTTTTATTTCCGTGCAAAATAAAATGGTTTATTGATAAAATTACGAGGATAACCTAATTTTCGGATCACTTTAACATATTGCTTCCCAGTGTATATCACTTTAACATATTAATTCCCGAATGCTTTGGGAAGCAATGTTAAAGTGATCCTAATTTTCTGAAGAACACTTCAGTATAATTAATTTCACAATCTAAAAATTGAGGGCTGCAGATTCTAATAGCCAATAGTTTTGTCCATGTTTTTAGTTTAATTTTAGGTGTTTATGTACACTATATATATATATATATATATATGTATGTATGTATGTATGTACTGTACACGTACATATATATATATATATATATAAGAGTGAGGATCACCTGAAGATCAGGGCCCCAGCCTTCTTTAGTTAGCTTTATAAGGCTTAACTAACGAAAATATCACGACCTAACCTAACCAATCGTTAAGGGCGTGCAGTTGACCTAACGATTGGTTAGGTTAGGTCGTGATATTTTCGTTAGTTAGCCTTATAAGGCTAAGTAAAGAAGGCTGGGGGCCCTGATCTTCAGGTGATCCCAAAGTGAATTTTGTTTGATTGTTCACATCAAACAAAACTTTTTTTATTTTTCAAATTGAGAAAATTGTATTTACATAATTGGAAAGACGAGAACTGACTTTTGAACTTTGACTTTTCTTGTGACTTTTTTTTTTGCTTGTATTTTCGTAAAGGCAAATTAAATTATATAACTTTTTATTAACTGATTTTGTCACAAATTTGGGATCTTTTCCGTTTGACTGCCGCCATTGAAACATAAGAGGTGAGTGCCCCCAGCTTTCTTTACTTAGCCTTATAAGGCTAACTAACGAAAGATTGGTTAGGTTAGGCCGTGATATTTTTGTTAGTTAACCTTATAAAGCTAACTAAAGAAGGCTGGAGTTTAATTATGTTTCAATGGCGGCAGTCAAACGGAAAAGATCCCAAATTTGTGTGTGTGTGTGTGTGTTCACGTTACACTCAAATTCTTGTTAGTGAACGGGGTATATTTCTTGTTGAAAGGGTTTCCAAGTTCCACCAAATATAACCAAGTTTAATTAAAATCTTGGAATAAACTAAGGTCATACATAACCCATAACATTAATGCACATAAAGAAACGTTTGGCTACAACTAAATACATGGTTAGTTACCTGACAACCAAATCCAAATGTTGAATCTAACCATACGATGATTTCGGGTAACCATGATTACTTTTCTGGTAACAAATTTAAATGGTGTAGATGTCACAATGACGGACAATCGTGGAATGATTTACTGGGATAACTGTGCGAAATAATTGCCATATAACCATATTATTATGAGGCACCATAATATCCTTTTATTTATACCTAAAATTAAGTTTTTAAAGGAAAATGGAATGTCATTTTGAACACTTTAAAATAGCGATTCTCAACCTGCGGAACAGAGACCTCTTTTAGGTGGTACGCAAAGTTTTAGTACGCAGCTTGCTACTGATAATTACTTCAATGATAGTGTATTTAAAAAGTAATATTAATATTCTCGACTGTGGCACTTTAGAAAGCATGATGGTACGTCGATCTAAAAAGGTTGAGAACCCCCTGCTTTAAAATACTTCTCACATATCTACTGTATAATTAATAATAATAATACGCAGTTTCTCTTTGGGCTTCTGTCTCTCTGGCGTTTTTCTCGGAAACCGCTTAACGAACGTAGGGTACTCATCCTGACACCGTTGGAAAAGTCTCTTCTGGGGGGGGGGGGGGGGGGTCCTAAGGATATTTAATTTTTCGTTTGTACATGCGTCCGCTCATGCGCAACTTTTAAACGAAGCCAGATATAAAGAAAGTTCATAGAAGAAAAATGTTAGGTTAATAATAGATAAAACAAAATAAAATAGACTCGGGAAGCGAAGTGCACTTTTGTAAAAGAACAAGAAAGATATTAACCTAATCTAAGTTTGTTAAATCATGAAAGGGCTCTTTTAGTTTCATGTGAAAAATTCTCGCAACAATATCTGGCCTATGTTCTGGTCTTTGATAAGCTTCAATGCTTTCAGCGATTTCAGTCCATCTTGGCTTGCGAGTAAACGTAATAAACAGACCCGGCTCCCCAAATTTTCTTACAACTGCCATAGCGTCTTAATAATTCTGCTGCATTGCTCTCGGGCTGCCTTGATAAAGATACTAATTTGACGCCAGATGTTTTATATTTATATTTCAAAGCCTGTTTTTACGTATCGGCAGCTTTATGTACCTGTTTCTAGAGTGAAGTTTTGGTACTTGTAGGTTATCTCCCCCCAACCAATTTTGACAGAATATTTTCGTTAAAACTAACGAAAATATCACGACTTAACCTAACCAATTATCAAGGGCGTACAGTTGATCTATTATTAATTATAACATTGTTTCTGGAATAGTATTTATTATTTACTAATAGATCAGCTGTACGCCCTTGATAATTGGTTAGGTTAAGTCGTGATATTTTCGTTAGTTTTAACGAAAATATTCTGTCAAAATTGGTTGGAGGGGGGGGGGGGATAACCTACAAGTACCCAGTTTTGATTCTGTTAGTCTTTGGTGAAAGAATAACTAGAAATTCTGTATTGAAAAAAGTAATATTGCAATAGACACTAATTGGACCGTAAATGTTTTGCGGGGCTCTGCTAGTTTACTTGTATTACAATCAATGAGTGAGTCATTGCGCGTAATACTTGTAACCCTTAACCACAGGCATTAAGCATTACTGATCTAACCTAACCAATCCAAGCTAATCTAACCTAACCTAATCTTCACGAAGTGTTTAAGGGCAACAGGCATTACTGATCTAACCTAACCAATCCAAGCTAATCTAACCTAACCTAATCTTCACGAAGTGTTTAAGGGCAACAGGCATTACGTGAAATGACTGGTTCACGCAATTACAGTAGCATATAAATGCATACGAGTATATAATTATGTACTCTGTGATGTTGTCTCAGAGATAGTTTCCATTTTAGAGGTTTATATATATATATATATATATATATATATATATATTATATATATATGTGTGTGTGTGTGTGTGTACTAGATAAAAATAACTTGTTAAATAAAGGTAATTTCAATGTAGCATAAGATAATTATTATTCGGTAATTCGGTGAGGTAATTATTATTATTCATTCGTTTTGCAATCTTAGGTCATAAATGTATCTTCAATATAGCATTCATAAATAAATGATTGTTTAAAGAAGAAAGAATAAAAGTTATTTCTATTTATACTTTGCGCTGTTCTCTTTCTCATTATAAACTTCTGTTGTTGGTGTTACCGCGTGCAATTGCAGAAACCCTGCATTGCGCAATAATTGTCATTTAAAAATAATATTTCCTTCAATTTATCATGCAGACATTGTCTCGAATTCAGTTGCACGATTACTGCAATCATTTAAGGTCAAATTTCAGTAATGTAACTGTTATCTAGCGTAATCATTCGTTAATTAGACAGGCTGTAACTATATACATATATAGTAGTGCTCATAAGTATTCGTACAGAGAAATATTTGTCATATTCGTTCTTATCGGAAAAATTTAACAAATTAAAAAATTAGTTGGACTATATATATATATTGTAAAACGTAAAAGAAATTGAGGAAAAAAAAAAGAAAAGTTAAAATGCAAAAGTTTTCGTACATTAATTAACAAAATTATTTGATACTTTGTCTCTCTCCAACTTTTGCTTGAATGACTTCAGTGATTCGTTTTAGATATTTTTCTACAACGTTTCGACATCTCTCAGTAGAAATTTTAGCCCGTTCTTTTAAAGAAAATTGTTGCAATTTATTCAGCTATGAAGGGTTTCTCTTGCGGACGCCTTTCTTCAAATCAAACCATAAATTCTCGATTAAAATGAGATTTGGGCTTTAACTGGGCCACTCGAGAAGTTTAAAATTCTTTTGTTGAAACCATTTCATGGTGCTCTTACTTTTATATTTTCGATCATTATCTTGTTTCAGTACCCAACTGCGACCCATTCGCAACTCCCGAACTGAAGGCAATCCATTTTCTTCTACAATTTTGTGATATTTCTTCGAATTCAAGGTTCCATTGATGACAACAAGCTTTCTTGGACCACAAGCACTAAACTAAAGCATCCCCAAAGAAGCACACCACCACCACCACCACCACCACCACCACCACGTTTTTTCGTAGGAAGGATTTTTTTAAAATTTTGAATGCAGTATTTGATTTTCGTCAAACATACCCGTTGCTCATTGTTCTCGAATAATTCGGTTTTGGTCTCGTCTGTGAAAAGAACTTTCTTCCAGAATGCAAATCCATCATTTTGATGATCCTTGGCGTACTTTAAACGAGCTTCTTTGTGCGCTTTTCGTAGCGGAGGTTTTCTTTGTGCAACTCTTCCATGCAGACCATTCTTTCTCAATGTAGAGGGATGGACATCGATCTTAGACAGTCTTAATGTTCGACAAATGTCACCAGCAGTCACTCGTGGATTCGCGGCAGATATTCTTTCAATCTAGCTAGATGTACGTTCAGAAATCTTGCAAGGTCGTCCATAGCAAGGTCGAATTTTGATTGTTCCAAAGCCTTTCCATTGTCTTATAACTGCAGCAACCTTCGTAAATGGAATTCGAAGTTCTTCTATTTTCCTATAACTATTTCCAGATTCGTGTGCATCAATAACAAATCTCTTAAGATCTGTAGACAGCGCTTTACCACGACGACCCATTGTTTACTGATGGCTTATACAGTAGGGTGGATCGATTTTACATTTTTTCGATTTCCATATTCTAATAGGGACAAAACCTTGCGCATGCATGAGAAAATAGCCTCTGCAAAATCTTAGCTTAATAGGTAATCATCTTCTGCCCCCGGCAGAGCGATGAAAATCATATTTTAGTAGTCAAAAACGTATTTTTCTTATAATTTTTAAAATATTTCAATATGCATCAAAATTATGCGTGTGTGTTATTTCATGCCTAAGCAACGATATAAATGCTATGGGAAATATATAAATGCATTATTAAGACAGAGCCGATTGAAAATATGTATATAAATTACCTATTTTTTCAACATTTGACGTTGTTGCCGGGGGCAAAAGATATTAACGTAGGACAACGCGCTTGGAAAAACGATCATATGAAGTCTTTTTCATCGACTTTATAGTTATTAGGAATAATTTTGATGCATATTGAAATATTTTAAAAATTATAAGAAAAATACGTTTTTGACTACTAAAATATGATTTTCATCGCTCTGCCGAGGCAGAAGATGATTACCTATTAAGCTAAGATTTTGCAGAGGCTATTTTCTCTTGCCTGCGCAAGTTTTTCTCTCTATTAGAATATGGAAATCGAAAAAAATGTAAAATCGATCCACCCTATTATACAGTCATCTGTCTTCCATGAAGATTCACAGAAAAAATTTTAGAATTCAAAACTGCCAACAATCTCTAATCAATAAGCAGCCAACTACTGATAAAATTTTTAAACTCTTCAAGCAAAAGGTGGACACGCAAAGTATTAAACAATTTTTTAAATAAATGTGTGAAAACTTTTGCATTTCACTTTTTTTTTATTTTCCTCAAATTCTTCAATGTTTCACCTTAGATGCTGGAGTTAAACTAAATTTTGTACTTGTTAAATTTTTGCAAACGAACGGTAAACTTTCATAACTATCCTATGCATGATACAAAAGATAAGGAAATATTGCCCTGTACGAATACTTATCAGCGTCACTATATATATATATATATATATATAATATATATTATCATTCTTCAGGAAGACGTAAATTTTTATTTCTCAACACCAATACAGTTTCGGCTCCTCGCGAATCCTTCTCAGCTTGGGAGGAGCCGAAACTGTATTGGTGTTAAAGAATAAAAATTTACATCTTCCTGAAGAGTAGTTTCCTTCTCCATACTTCGTCGCGACAGTGCGTTATTTTACATCATACACACACACACTTGGTTTTGCTTCCACCCGAATTATTCATTCTGACGAAGGTCAAGCTTGTCACTCCTCCTTAGACCTACAGTTTAACGTGGAACTTGAACCACGTCCCACCAACAGCCCAACGTCTTAACCACTAGACTACCTAGAGTACGCGTTTATCAACCAACTAATTTTTATTGTATGGAAGGATGAACAGCTGGGTTTTGCTGCGCGCCGCCTGCCGTCACCGGGTCTTGATCTCGGGGCCGATGGATTCGTAGTCAGCGACGCTAACCACTACATATATAATTTCGAAACTTTCATCCTTTGTACACGCTAAAACTTTTTAATTACGAGAGTTTCTACGAGGGGAAAAGCAATTCCTGGAAAGTGATAACCTTTTTTACGAACAAAAGATAAACTTATTCTAAAGAATAATTCAAGTACACTAAATACCTTGAATTTATAATGAGCAAAAATATAGTTTACGTTTCTATTCCCCAATTTAAGATTTAGTGGGCCAGACTCAATCTCCCTTTCCCTACACCATTTGGGGTAATTATATGGCATTCGGGGACCAAGATTGTGGTCTATGAAATGAGCCTGCCTGGCTTGCTGTTGTGATAATTCTCTCTCTCTCTCTCTCTCTCTTCTCTCTCTCTCTCTCTCTCTGTGTGTGTGTGTGTACAGACGAAGCGTTGTCATAATTAGCTGTCTAAATAGAACGACCACGTAAAAATTTTTATCTGAACGACACAAAACGTGATAAAAATTCTGTCTAGCGAAAGACTGGAAAAGGTCACGAAAATAACTTGCGCAATTAACATTTTAAGTTTTTTTTGTGTGTGTGTGTGTGTGTGTGTGTAAGAGAGGGAGAGGACCTCCAGCTTATATAACGTGGAATCCGTTCACTACGGGTCTCTACATCATCTGAAAGAAAACAGCCACCCATCCAACAAGTAACCAAACCCAACGTTGTTCAACGGACCTATATACCCGTTTCGTCGACGGGTATTACATTGACACTCAAATAAACCAAACTAAACCTAACCTAACCTTAACGGAAACTTGTCGAGAAAATGTCGTCAGCTCGTTTAAGTACGCTAATCCCACGGGGAGCATTGTAACGGCTTGGTCGCATAGTCCTTGAAAAGTAAAATTTCCCACATTTACTTCACTTTCAACGATACTTCCTTCAAACAAGTTCAGAGACTACTTATAAACACTCCCTTTTCTTCAGTTTTTTCCAAACTTTGCATGGATTTTTTGGAGACTAGATTTCCTCGTATCTTGATCCCTGGAGTTTAGTTCTTTCAATATGTTGATAAAACCTTTGCCATTATCGATGAGGAGAGTAATATTGAGGAATTATTATCTACTCTCAACAACCTGGAAAAGTCCATTCAGTTGTTTTATGAAAAAGAAAACCTAAGATATTTGTGTTGTGGGTAACATTAACAATAAACTTACTTTTAAGGTGTACAGGAAACCTATCCATTCTGATTCTTGTTTGCACGCATTGTGGGGCCTTTCAGAAAACACAAAGTAGGATGTAATGTCAGGTCTTTATTTAAAGGCATATAGAATCTATTATGATACATATTTAGAGGAGGAACTAAGTTACACTGAGTACACTTTTGTAAAATTGGTTTGTACCAAGGATTTTATAAGCAAGTCACAAAGCTCGTAAAGCTTTTCATGAGAGGAGTACAAAAAAATAACTTTAATAAGACTAGTTTTTGAAGCTACCTGTCCCAATTAAAAAAAAAAGACTACCATGGGATCTAATAGCTAGTTATTTAAAATAATAAGATTATCAAGAACTTTATTCGACCCAAATTCATAAAGAAAACCTCGTCAATAAACGATGTCGTTGTATATTCAATTCCTTGTGGACACTAAAAATAAAAGAGGAGAACTATAGGTTTTAAGACATCTTAACCATCACAACTATTCAGTACGTCCAGCCTAGCTTTCATGTCCATTTTTTAACCATGTGCAATCTGCTCAACATGGAATTGATTTCAATAGCTATGACATTCTGGAACATGTCAATGATACTGTTCATAGAAAAATTGTAGAATCATTATAAATATTAGTGATAATTTGAACTACGATAAGGTATCCTTTGACTATGATGATTTTCTACTTACTTTAAAACAGTTGCCAAGGTTTTCGAGCTACAAGAAGCCACCTTTGTCAGTCTTGTGAATGGAGTGAATTTTTGCCGGTCAGAATAAAACAAACTAAAAAAAGCAAAGATTTAAGTTGTCTTCCCTTTCAAGGCTTTTGAGAGTTGAAAAAGGGTCCATTATAGGGCCCGAAAACGCTATTTCTTCAATCTTTTATTTGTAGGACTGCTCTTCTAAATTATTACTTGTGGCTGTTAGGTTTATCTCTCTCTCTTTCTCAGCATATATATATATACTGTATATATATATATTAGAATTTCAGCATGGCTAATTAATTAATGTAATAATTTCATTTGAATTCATTTCAAATTTAGACAGATGTAATTAGCGTAAAATAAATAGTAAATATTTGAATTCATCTCTGTAGAAATTTTGTTCATGCAAATTTGCATTATGTATATAATGAATAATAAATTGCTTTATTATTTTAGTTGTGTTTACTATTCACTTACGAAGCAATGTACGTAGTTACATATTGAAATATGTATGTATGTTTTTTTTAAGATAATATACATACATTATTTTAAGCACAATATATTCATTTGATTATATATAAATACCAATATAAAATATATTGCTTGTTAAAAATAAACGTAATTGTCTTGTGTATATATATATATATATATATATATAGATATATATATATATATATATATATATATATATGAGAGAGAGAGAGAATTACAAAGAAAAGAGTACCTCAAAAGGCCTTGCGGCCCATACCGAGGAGGTACCAATAGCAACGGGTGCCAGAGAAAAATTCCTACACATTGTCACAGCTAGCTTCTCGAACAGCCACACCAGAAGACAGTAACACACATCCTCAAATAGTGTGCAAGATTCGGTCTAACCTTTTCTTGAACTGATCCACAGAGGAACTGTTGACAACTTCTGAAGATAGCCTGTTCCACGTGTCACATATCTTATAGGTAAAGTAATTCTTACACATATTAGTGCTAAACCGTTTCAAATCTAACTTCCAACCACTGTTACGAGTTATCATCATTTAAATTAAACATTCTTTTAAAATCGACATCGTCGAATCCGTGTAAGAGCTTGAAAACCTCGATGAGTTGACCGCGCAGCCTCCGAGTTTCCAGCGAAAACAAATTCAGGGCGTGTAAGGGTCGATTAAGAACTCGAGCAGGTTGGTGAGTCACGACCTATGCCGCCTAAGCCCATGTTGGGAGTCCCCAAGCAGCTTGTAGGAATCCAAATGGTCAACGATCCTAACCGCTATTATCCCCTCTAATAATTTACCTACGACCGAAATAAGACTAATAGGACGATAGTTCCCTGGACGTTCGTGATCCCCTTTTTTAAAGATAGCGGCCACGTTAGCTACCCTCCAGGTACCCGGCACCCGGGCCGTCTCCAACGATTTGTTGAAGACTGAAGCCAGGTGGGAAGCCACCTAGTCGGCACTTCCCGCAAGACTTTGGGAAGGAACTGGTCCGGCCCAGGAGCCTCCTTAAAAGTGTTCAGTTTGTCTATTCTATCGGCAACGTCTGTCGCGGTACACCGAACACTATCCAGGCGAGCACCGTCGTGCCTGACGCCTGGCTCGGGGTTGACGCTGTGGGTGTCCTCCCTGATTAACATTCCCGCAAAGTACTCATTCAGCACATTAGTGATTACGCGTTGGAGGTCCGCAGCGTGCCGCTGGGGTCCTTTAACGGGCCTATCATGCCTCTAATGGGCTCTCTACTATTAACATAACTGAAGAACTCCTTAGGGTTCCCCTTGCAGAGGCTTGCCATCCGGAGTTCTTCGTTACGTTTGGCTAACCTAACCTTTGCCTTCACTTCCCTGCACAGGCTGAGATACGCCTCAGTGTTCTCGTGGGAACGATTGGCGTTCGCCCTCCTATACGCAGCTTTCCTATTTCCGATAGCCGAAGCGATGTCCCGACTGAACCACTTAGGCTGCATTGAAGCGGGGGTGACCGGTTTTGAGTGTATCGCAGCATAAACTGGTCCCGGAATGCACTCCACACTCCCTCAACATCGCCTCCGACCTCTACCCCCATCTCACCTATGCTATCCCGGAGGCCAACAAAGTCCGCCCGCCGTAGATCGAGCTTACTGCCTCGCGAGTTATTACGCTTCACCCGAGGGACGCAGACACAGAACCTAATCAGACCGTGATCACTCCCGCCCAACGATTCGTCAACGGGGAGGCCAGTGACGAGGTTGTCTTCGGTCGTAAATCCTAAGTATAGAACGCTTTCGCCTCGTGTAGGCCCATTGACCCACTGAGTGAGGAAGTTCTCATCAACAAAGTCAACTAGCCTCCTCTCCTCCGCATCAGCAGTCCCGTCTTCCCAGTTTGTCGCAACAGTTGACGTCTCCTAAAACTACACACACCCTGTTCCCTAGCAGGCTACAGAGTTCAGTGTACAGGGCTGTATCATCCTCCTAGACAGAGACAGACTTAAATTAATATATATTTATACGTAGAATAGTGGTGTTTTCCCCTTTGTATTATGTAAAGCTGACACACGTTCTGGCATTCCACTGATGAGCTTTGATACTTGTACTTGGACATTCATCGTGGTTTCTATTTGCTTTTGTCATTCCTCTGTCTTTCTATATTTTTTTTTATGCAGGAAAAAGGGGTCAAGGATGAATGCCCGCAACCCCCCCCCCTTAATAGAGGAAGAAGAGAGCCAAATCAAGATCCAGAATTTTTGAGATGCCTGGACACTGCGTTTGAAAGACTGGAGGTCACAGACATAAGGAAAAATGATTGAGGACGATTGTTTCAGAGTTGACTGGTTGAGTAGATGAAAGATTGAAAATACCCATTAAACCTTGTGTTAGAGAGTTCGACAGAAAAGGAATGAAAATGGATTGAAAGTCTGGTACTGCGTGCTCTTCTTAAAGGAGGAGGCATGCAGTTAGAGTGTTCAGAAGAGCCAGTGTTATAATAGCGATAGTAAAGGGAGAGAGACAACATTGCCGGGGAGAGGGAGGGATTGAGGACAGTCAGTAAGACGAGACGAAAATTGGTGGGACGAAAAGCCTTTGATTCCACACGGTCAAGTAGAGCTGTGTGGGTTGAGCCACCCGACACATGAGAAGCGTACTCCATACAGGGGCGGAAAACACCCCTGTAGAGAGACCAACTGAGTGGGGGTGAAGAAACTGCGGAGTCGGTACAGAACACTAAACCTCTTAGCAGCTGTTTTGGAAAGAGAATATATGTGATCTTTCCCTGAAAGATCACGAGAAAAGTTAACCCCAAGAGTGTTAAGAGAAAGGGAGGATTGAGTTGTGTTGTTGAAAGTAAGGGGATAGTCGTGTGGAAGATTGTGACGAGTAGACAGATGAAGAAACAAAGTTTTTGAGGCATTGAAAGCCACAAGATTTTCTCTGCCCCTATCAGAAATAGTAGAAAGATCAGAGGCCAGGTGCACCAACTGAGACGTCGGAATGGAAAAGAGGAGAAGAAGTAGTAGTAGTAGTAGTAGAGTAAAGTTGTTGGAAAGGTTCTTGGTTAGATGCCAGAAAGAGCGAGAAGAATTAAAATTGGATACGTTTTCACATTGTGTCTGCAGGAATTTTTGGCGAGTCGAAGAACAGATTTTGCACGATTCCGGGCAGAAATATAAACTAAGTGAGAGTCAGGAGTTGGGTGGCGACGGTACCTTCTGAAAGCCTCCTTTCTGTTGCGGATACCATTAGAACAAGCAAAGTTAAATCAAGGTTTTTTTTTTTTGTATTACTAGTTGGAATAGAATATGGAATGTACGCCTCCATGCCTAAGAGAATCACCTCCGTGATGCGCTCAGCACACTCGGAGGGGGCCCGGCCACGAAATCAGTAAACGTGCCATGGGGAATCAGAAGTACTGCCTAAGGGCCTCCCAATCAGCGGCACAAAAGTGCCAAAGGTCTCCTCTTGGAAGGATCCAAAGGCCGAATTGGAGCGATAGGACAGGAAACAGATATATGTAAATACGATTGTGGTGGAAGGAGTCAACGGAGAAAAAAGTTTCACAGAGTAAGAAGAAAGCTGAGAGGTGAGAAATAAATTCAGAATGTTGGCCCTATCTCGAAGGCGATCGGGGATACGAGTAAGGTGCTGTACAATCTGCTCTTGGTCATTCAGGATAGAAAAATTGTAAGCTTGTTCATCAGCGATGTTCGTGAAATGAGAGGAAACCCAAAGATGGTGGTGAACATTGAAATTACCTAAAATTTAGATTTTAGCAAAAAAAGAGTGGGATAGAATGTATTCCACTTTGGAAGTGAGGTCGTCAAAGAATTTTAGGTGTTGGTAGAATTAGGAGAAAGGTAGACAGTGAAGATGCATTTAGTTTGAGATTGCCATGTAAGCCGTAGCCAGAGGGTATCGAATCGGAGGATTCAAGTTCCGGAATACGAGAACAAGTTAGGTAATTGAGTAACATATACGCAATATCCACCTTTGGAGTGAAATTGAGTATAGAGAAAGTAAGAGGGTACAGAAAAAGGTTGCTGTCAGTCGTCTAGACACCTGAGTTTCAGTGAGGAAGAGAAGGTGAGGTTTAGAGGATAAGAGGTGTTCAACGGGTTGAAAATTTAAGGAAAGGCCACGAATATTGCAGAAGTTTATGAAAAGTGAATCGGGCAAAAGCCCAGAACATCTTGAACAGGCGGTAGCAGAACCAGACCCACTGCCCATGTCTGCGTTCCTAGTATCGGGAGCGAGGAAGCCAGAAGTGGCGACATTTGTTCCCCTCCCCAGGGGACTCCGAGTCACTTGAAGTCGTTGCCATTGTTTTTTTTTTTAATTTTGAAAAGGTTAAGTAATGTGTAAAATGCATGTATGTGTAGTGAAGAATATGGCGAAAAGCGTATGTTTGAAAGCATGCTAGACTGATCAGAGGATAGATGAGACAGAAAAAGCTCAGCTAAGGAGGACAGTGACAGGAGAAACAGGAGTTTCAGCACTCCCTGTCTTCTGCCTAACGTTCACCCCAGGAGTACGAGTCCAGGTCGATTGGTGTCTATACTCTCCTCCTTTGGATTGGAGATTGTGTTTTCCTTTAGAGTTGAGGGTGTCTCTTGTCTGGCCTTTAGTTTGGAAACACTACACATTCTACCTTTCCTCTATTTTACCGTTGTTTGGCTGGTTACTGGGTTTAGTTTGAGATTAGGTACCAGTTTTTCTATTATTTTCCACGTTTAAATTATGGTTTTTCTCTCTCCCTGCTTCTTCTTCTTGAATATATACTTAGTTTACGAAGTCTTTCTCAGTAGTTAAATTCTTTGCAGCCATCAATCTTGGTTGTAAAATTAAAAAAAAAAATTTCTAGTTTATTAATTTCTTCCTTTTTATATGCGGACGTAAAGACTGAGCAGTATTCAAGTTTTAGTATGATCAGGGGAATCATTACTTTTGTACCTTCTTTTAAAGATTCTCAGTACCTGTCCCGTGACTCATTTTGTTTTGTTTATCGCTCTCTGATTTTGTCTTAAATTTCGCATCGTTGATCATTATAACCCCTAAATCTATTGAGTTTTGCTTCTCTGAATTTTCTGTCTATCCGGGGGCCATAATATGCTGTCTGTTTAGTTTTTCATTTCTTCCATATCTCAAGAGCTGAAATTTCTCGGTATTAAACTTCATGTTGTCGTCTTCTGACCATTTGTACGAGCATATTCTGTTCGTGTCCTTCTGCAGTGATGTAGGTCTCGAGACTTTATTTTCTGGTCTCGGTCTCGGGTGCTTTGGTCTCGGTCTCGGCCATGGTGGTCTCGACTACATCACTATGATATTCCTTAAGTGCAACAAACACTTATTTTGTTTTTAGTAGGCAGTTAACTGCTGAAAAATGTCACAAAGTATAAATTTGTGAATAAATTATGAGTAAATTTTGCAACTGTCACTTGATAGCCTCTTTAGAATCTTTATTCTTGAATGTGAAATATAGAACTTAGGAATTAGGCATTACACAATATTGAATACATGCGAAAATTGCATATGGTCTCTATCTCAAGATTGGTCTTGAGACTTTTTTCTGATCTCGGTTTCGGGTGCTTAGGTCTCGGTCTCGGTCTCGGCCATGGTGGTCTCGACTACATTACTGTCCCTCTATTGTGCCTCCACTTCTTCCGCACTACTGATTTTTGTATCGTTCGCATATAGATTTTTCTATCGTTTTAATGCGTTATCAGGGTGGCATACCATTTGTTTGGACTTGTTGTTGAATGTAATTTCCTTTGTCCTATCGCTCGTGCTATGTCTGCCGGAATAAAATAAAAGTCTGTAAGGTGCCCTTCTCGCGTTCCTTTAAAGAATGAGTGACAGGCAAATATTACTTTACCTATTTTGGGGACACTTAAAAAGTCAGCTGATTTATAGCGGACACGTAAAATTTTCGAGAACCTTTTGAATCGTCGTCAGTCAGTGTATCATTTTCATTTTTCAGGGGTTCTTTGGTGTTTTTTTTTTTTTTTTTTTTTTTTTTTTTTGCGAAACCATCTCTTGATTGCTTCTTCCGCTTCATCATGATGTTCTTCTTGGTCTCTAATTGCTCTTTGAATGTCTTGGTCAATATTTTCCAACTTATCGGTAATAATTATTTTTCTCTATTTTCCTCGCAGTTAATTAATTTCTTTTACGAAAAGCGTAAAAGAGTTTATCAGCTTATATATATGAGGGGAGAGAACGAGCAAATGAAAAATGAGACACCTCCCAGGAATCGAACCCGGGATCATCCAATTGCCGGTCGGATATGCTAACCACTGCACCAAGGTCCCCGATCAGTCACATACGAGCGGAATCGAATGGACATTCGATTCCGCTCGTATGTAGGAGAATTACGAGTTGTGACTGATCGGGGACCTTGGTGCAGTGGTTAGCATATCCGACCGGCAATTGGATGATCCCGGGTTCGATTCCTGGGAGGTGTCTCATTTTTCATTTGCTCGTTCTTTCTCATTTTGTGCGGACGCTCTTCTACACAAGCGTCGTTCTTTACATTAATTATACTGCGTGTTGTTTGCAGTTAAAGCAAACCCACAAGCAAAAAGAAAAATAATACTCCAAGACCTTTCGTGTGCTCAGCAGTACATCTCGTCAGGGAATGAAGGGAGAAGGTGAGATGACGAAAATATATCATAATGTACAACGGTACATAGAAATAAGAGATTAGCATATGGTTAACAAGCGTTGATTTGAAGGCAAAAGAAATTTTAATAAGATATTGTCAGTGTTATACATTCCCGCAGTTATTAAAATTACTTTTAAACTGGATAAATGCACATTCTAGAATATTCCTTTCAATTATATCTGTTTTTAACGAGCGCTTTAGAACTATCCCACTTGATACTAATTACATCTGTACATATGGTTAAACAATGCATTAGAATTATTTGCTGTTGTACACGCATATTTATGCTGTTTTACCCTCGTATCTAAAGTTCTTCCCGTTTGACATATATATATATATATATATATATAGGGTGAACCAAATGTAGGTGGACAGTAAATGATAACGTTTATTTTGAGAATACATATTTAATTTTTTTGTATACTATAATACAAAATAAAATTTAAATAAATTTAGTTATAATATTTAATATAATATAACACAAACACCATAGTTATAATGAACACCATAGTTATAATATAATATAACACAAACCGTATTCAACCTACTGTCCACCTACTTTTGGTTCACCGTGTGTATATATAATATATATATATATATATATATAGTGAGTTACTGTACATTGTGTACATCCGATCGAATACACAGACAGCCAACCGCATTATCCGGGCTATGCTTTATTAGGTGAGATTTAACAGTATTATTATACGACGTTGATACCAGTTGGTTTAAGTAAGGTTGGAAGATATTTAAAATTTACATGGTAAGGTAAGCTAAGGATATTTTTACGCTCAAATTCATTTACAGTTACATTATTATAATACCTATTCTTAGCTTTCCTAAGGCAGTTTTCTAGAAATGAAATAGGCTAATATAATTTAGTATCAATATTCATAATATTGCAGAACTGGGAATCTAAAAAATTTAGGACTGACAACTCTCAGTGCTCTGAAACAGCAGAGAAAACGGATTTTATCAAGGGGTAATGGTCAGATTAAAAATGCACATAAGAATTATTATTAGCAGGTTTACGGAAAACTTAAAATTTGAATTGATTCATGCATCTCCGATTTTTTAGATTAAAAAAAGATCGGCATCCATCATTTTCTTTTTCAACAGCGAACTTAATAGCTGGGACTAAATTGTTGAGCCTACCAAGAAATAAGTCAACATCCAAATTGTTAGGCCAAAGGCATAAAACATAACTTGTTAAAATTAACAATAGTAGGCAAAATTCTACTTTCAAAAAAATCCATATATAAATTAGTTAATATAGGTGAGGGGGGATTTACCCATCGCCACTGCAAACGACACGGTATATAACTTATTTTCAAACTGAAACTTACAATCTTTGACGCAAAAATTAATTAACTTAATAAAAGTGTTGTATTGAACAGGGAAAGCATATTCTTTCTTTGTGGGTTTGCATCATTCATTTCACGTGTTTAAGTGTGAAATTCATCCCATATCTGTATACGAAAGAGAGCGAGGCTAGAGAGAGAGAGAGAGAAGAAACTTTGCAGTGAATATATATAGCTTAGATTTATCGTATTTAGCACAGTTTTATTATATATAAGTCAGAATGACGTAATGAAACAATGACATAATTAAAATCCAAAGTTGTGAGAGAGAGTGGCAGCTGTTGAAAGTCATTTCCTCACGCTTCTGAGCAGGGCTGGACACACACACTGGTTCCTGTTGTGAAACACGCACTACATTTCATCCGACTGTATGTTATGGATGACACAAGAAAGTTCTGCTTTTATTTCGTCTAGAGCAGGGGTTCCCAAATGGGGGTACGCGACATCCTGCTTTGGAACTAACTTTCACATGAGAAAGTACTCTCAAAAGACGGTTTAGTGGCTACACCGTCTTATGAGCAATTTTGAGTAAAGGGGGTGATTAGAGGTACTTGCTGAATCCATCGAAGGGTACGCAGCCGAAAAAAGGTTTGGAACCTCTGGTCTAGAGGGTGTGTGCATTGTTTACATATACAGGGTGTCCCGTAAGTCTGGACCCATAGGGATTTATAATATATTTTTTTATTATGTTATTATTATTATTTTATTATTATTATTTTTTTACGATTTTTTATTATGATTTTTTTTTGTGGGGCCACTTGAAAGCCAAAGTGTACGAGGTCAAACTTCAGAACATTTTCCACCTTAAAGCACGCATTGTGGAGGCGTGTCAAGAAATTTCTGCGACTGTGATTCAGAAAGTGCTGTCGCAGTGGAGATTGCGTCTTCAACATGTGTGCGACACAACGGCGGACACTTTGAACAGATTATGTAATAAATTTTTGGACTATTTTGTAATTTTATTATTTTTCCCTATGGGTCCAGACTTACGGGACACCCTGTACAACGTTTTTAAGTTCGACCTAATTCTTATCATAAACCTTGAAAGAAACTTTCAAAAAAATATACGCATAACTTATTAACTGCAGACTTTCTTCTGGAAGACCCTGTAGTTTTATTTACTAATCTAAACACACACAAAAAAAAATTACCATTGGACATTGCTTTGCTCATTCAAAAATAAGGTTAAAAAAGTATTTTATATAAATTTCGCAACTTTAATTAAAGTATAATAAAAATAAGGTTTTATTATATGGTAATTAAATATAAAGAACGTTTTATTATGATAATTAAATATAAAGAACGTTTTATTATGTAATTAAATATAATAAGGACAATTTACAAGGTTATGACTTCAAAATTTTGTGAACTTAAACGAACGCACTATCGATTCGAGAGATGGTAAAATATAAAATCTAAGGTGAATGCATACCGTTTGTCAGGTGTAAAAAGAAAAAAAATTATATTACATCATAAAATAGCGAATATAATCATTTCTCTTTCAATTATAAAACAATTTTTAATACAAAAAATGATATCATGCAAATAATAAGTAATAAATTTTTAAACAGACAAAAATAGCTTGCTAAATTTCGCCTGAATCTCACTTTTGAATCACTTTATATATATATATATATATATATATATATAATATATATATATACAGGGTGTCCCGTAAGTCTGGACCCATAGGGATTTATAATATATTTTTTTATTATGTTATTGTTATTATTTTATTATTATTATTTTTTATTATTTTTTATTATGATTTTTATTTGTGGGGCCACTTGAAAGCCAAAGTGTACGAGGTCAAACTTCAGAACATTTTCCACCTTAAAGCACGCATTGTGGAGGCGTGTCAAGAAATTTCTGCGACTGTGATTCAGAAAGTGCTGTCGCAGTGGAGATTGCGTCTTCAACTATGTGTGCGACACAACGGCGGACACTTTGAACAGATTATGTAATAAATTTTTGGACTATTTTGTAATTTTATTATTTTTCCCTATGGGTCCAGACTTACGGGACACCCTGTATATATATATATATATATACACACACAGGTGATCCAAAAGTTGGGATAAGGTGAAATTTATCACATTTTTTGTTTAAAAATTTATTTCTTATTATAATGATTTTTCTTTTTTATATAATGATAAATTTTATTGGGATAATATAAATCCCATAAAATAGTATAATATGATTGTCAATATAAAGGTAAATCAAACAAAAATACATTTAAAAACTAAAAATTATGACTTAAAAGGAGATAAACATAAGACACGTACTGAAACAAGTAATAAAAATAGGGAAAAACCTACCCACTGCTAAGAATACAAAAATGATAATGATAATGCTGTTAATTGGTAGGAGACAGATCCCCCAGCCTAAAAAAAGAAGGTACAGTATCCAGCAAGGTAATGAACGATACAACCAATTAAACACTAACTTTAAAACCAAAACCAAAAAGGACCTACGGTAACAAAGAAATGACAATGATACACGTGAGGAGACGGGAAAAAATAGTAATAGTAATAGCAGTTTCATAAACATAAAAAGTACATGTAATGGGATGGCTGATGTAGGAGTTAAGTGGAGCTAAAGAGACATTCTTTCATACCAAGAGGTCCCCAGTCTAGAATACATAAAGTAGAACTGATGAATAGCTTGGACAAGTGGATTGTCTGAGTTTTTAATTCTTTGCATTAGACCAGGTTTGTCTAACATACGGCCCGCGGGCCAAAGTCCGGCCCGCCAAAGATTTGTATCAGACCCGGTTGGCGGATACTGGCTGGCGGACACTGAAAATTCATTACCTAATGTCATATTTTATTTCAATAAATTTAATTTTAAAATAAAATTTTATCTAAATTTGCACACTGGCCCTTAGTGTGGGTCATTAATTGAAATATGGCCCTTTATGAAAAAAGGTTGGACACCCCTGCATTAGACTGTATTCGGTACGTCTTGTTACCTTAGGGAAGCTCGGAACGTTGCGGCTAGCAAACATTTGACAGGCTGAGCATCTTGGAGGTAACTTATGTAGCAGTCTATAGGATCTGTTGTAAAGCAAACTGAGGGTTCTGCAGGACCCTTTTTTATAATTAACCCAGAGTTGCTGCCCATAAATATCAGTGCAGAAAGTATGAAAAAGAGTGTCTTTAGCTTCGCTCGTAAAGAATTTGAAGTTCCTTATAATCATGTTTGCCTTATCACAGTAACTTCGATATTGTTTCCTTATGTCTGAGTCGTCACTTGTCACTCGTCACTCAAGGAGTTGGTGATAGTTTGACCCAAATATTTAAATTCTTGTACCCGCTCTATTGGTTCATTTCTCATTTTGAAAATAATATCAGCTCTTTGGTTTGAGCTTTTGGGATAGAATTGATTTTCGTAACATTAAAATTAATATCATATATACAGTATATATACTGTATAATGAATAAATCTATAATTAAAATAGAAGCGATTACATTCACTATTTTATGATGTAATATAATTTTTTTTACGACTGAAATTTATTTATTTCTAAATCTATATTTGTAATACGATTTTTTTTAAGGAATTTAAGTCCGATTTCAACAATTTTTATGCGAATTCCATCCTTTGTGGTAACAAGTTTAAACTTGCAGGTTAGCTTCCTTATAAGCCAGGTTAAAACAAAGCCGATGCGATCTTCACTTTCGGACTACCCTGTATAATATATATATATATATATAATTATATTTTTATTATCATGCATTGAAACCCTTCTCAATAATATCAATTCTGCTAAAGATTAATGCGACATAAGAGGCTTACGAAAGCATTATATATATATATATATATATATATATATATATATATATATATCACACACACACACACATAAGGTGAACCCTCCAATTAAGAGCAATAATATGAGGAAATGTATATAATCCAGAAATGTGTTTAAAAGCAAAGGATAATTACGTAACTTGGTCAGAGAATCGATTTTCTTTTGAAGCACGTCACTGTACATGCGATGTTTCAATCCTTTTCAGCTTCGATAAAGCTCGTGGACAAAAAGGGGGGGGGGGTCTTCATATATGGAAGCGAAATCGATTACTTCAAACGTCTCCCAACAAAAACATGTTTTATATAAAAGTAGTAGTTAATTTAACGGCTATAAAAAGATTATTATGCAGAACACACACACACAACACACACACACACACACACACCACACACACACACACACACACACACAGTATATTTCGGGTAGGAAAATGGGGAAGGAAGATTATAACACTGGTCAACACTCATTTTATTGACAATCATATTAGTGATTTTGGGGTAACTTTGTGGTGCTGATTCCGAATATGACATCGGTTTTGCTAGATTGGCTCTAATTTATGAGATAATTGGTACCCCATTGAAACACGTAAAAATGCAAAAAATTTAATGTTCAGGCGGAGCCTACTTACAAATCGCATTGAAATGTCTCAAATCATACAAAAGTAAACACATGAAATACATAATGGCATTTTATTCGGTCTCACCATCTAGAATGTTCCCGGTAGTTTCCCATATGCACGCGTTATGGTTACGTTTCCTATTAATTGAGGGTATTCATTATCTCCAGAACTAGAGCCAAATCGGAAAAACTACTTTCATTTTGGAATTCAGCAACCCCAAAATACCCTAAATTCGTACGAATTTCCTTGGCAACGAAACAAAAAATGTTTTTTTGTTGACCTGTGTAATCGATCGGGAAAGGACTTTTTTTCGTTGCGTTATAAAGTAGAGTCGTTGCGTGATCAACAATGGATCAACGTAGATAGTTGGGAATGACACGGAAAGGAGTTTCCACACTCCAGTTGAACGCACTGTCCGTTAGATTTATTGTTCCGAAGGTTTTAACGGTCGTGATTATAATATATATATATATATATATATATATATATAATATATGCTGATAAATAGATATAAGGAGTTCCTCTATGTTGAAGTCCGTAAAAAAAATTTTTAGGATTCTCTCTCTCTCTCTCTCTCTCTCAAAACCGTTACGATTAACATGATATAAACGGATGTTTGACGTTTTCATAAACGTTTTCTATCATACAAAACACTTAAAATGACGCCATAATGTTTCAGGTAATCATTTTGTCATTTCAAGTGTTTAGTTTGATGTGAATTTTTTTTTTTTTTTTTTTTTTAGTGTTGGAACACATGTTTTGGCTCTCTCGTGATTATATATATACGCACAGTATATATATATATTATATATTATATTATATATTTATAGTATATACAGTATATGTCCTCCAATCGCGATGGGTCAAACATAAGGAAACTCTTTCAAACAAAATTGATAAGAATAATAAAAGTATAAAACGCTCGTAAAAATGACGTCAATTGTGAATGCTTTTAGATTTCTTCCTTTCATGTGAGTAGCGCACAGTTCATGTGACCATCACATAACATATAAACGTCTACATAACACACGAGTTCTTTCTCTAACCTAAGTTGTAACCCACGATTTATTGTTTTCATAAGTTATCCTATAATTCAATAATTTGTTTTGTCAAACCAAAGATTCCTTATCTGATTTTAAGATTTCGTGTAATATTATACGTTCTTCGGAATCTTTGTTGGCTTATCAAGAACCAATCCTCTTCAAGGGAAACCAATCCCTATAAATGTAGGTATTCCGTTTGTTTCTTGAGTGGTTGAATTGAAGGGAAACCACACCTTTAAGGCAGTCAGATTTGGTTGACTCCACTCAGTCATTTTTTTAAATATACTAGCTAAAGTGGGCCCTACGGGCCTATTTAGCTAGACCTGCTGTGGTGGGGCCTTCGGCCCAAGTAATTAGGGTGCCTGCGGTCCCCGATTACTGGGGGGGGGGGGGGGGTCAATTGTTCGGTCGGTAAAACTAAAGAAAAAAACGCAACCCTGAAAATCTTAAGCTTCACATCCGAACCCATTGTGTAAATTATTCTCCGCCCACAATTCGTGACATTACTGCCTTTATATAGTATAGAAAAACCCATGCGCAGTTTGATTGGGCTGGGGAATCGTGTGAAGTGCATTTGAACTGACACGCTCTTTCTGTACATAGTATATACATAATCGACTTGCTATACTCTATTAAGTTGGGTTTTTATTTTGTAACTTCAAAATTTTGACTGAGCTTGATTGAATACCAAATGTTCTTTAGCTGTGAATTTGAAACGATTTTTGAGTGACATTTTCATTTCGTGGAGGAAATTTTGAAATATTGCTTTTTCCTATTTTTTTTTAAAATTCCGGCAGTCGCATTTTCGTGGTATATGCGTGAATTGAACCTGAAACTGAAAGTCATTTTCCTTGTAGTAAATAAATAGTATAGCTTGGAACCAAAATCGTTTAAATTGCCTTCTCAGTTATTTGAATGTATTTTGTTTTTAACTGTGAAAGATGAATGCAAAGTATAAAAGTCATCGATGTTCTGAATGAGGCTCTGCAAGAATTCATACGTTAAGGGGCAATTACTGATCAATATTGCACTCAAAATGAAGAGGCGTAAGTGATACCTCAGCTGTACAGAGATCAAGTGAGTGTATACTGAGAAATTATACCGATTCAGTGAAACAGACTATAAAGGGCATTAATGAAAGAAAAATTGAGTGTGGTACATGTTTTTCCCATGGGGAAGAGAAGCATTGATTAAAAATAACTGTTGCGCATAACGGGAAAATTAACTGCTACAGTTCTCGGGGTACCTGGCCCCCTTGTCGCGGCGACATATATATATATATATATATATATATATATATATATATATATACAGTGCTTTTTTTGTAAAAAAAAGAGGTGCCGGTACTCATATCTTGATAAATTATAAAATTCCTCTCCCACCCCTGCCCTCTTCCTGCGCCCCCTCCTCCTTCTCGTCAGCCAACGAATTGTCATGTGAATTTGTTGTTCCCGCCAAATGAGTCAGTCGAGATGGGAACGTTAATTTATTAGAGCGGACGTGTGTCAACGTCGCTCTGAAAAAAAAGGTGCCGGTACGCCGTACCGGCGCGTACCGTCACAAAAAAAGCCATATATATACACACACACACACACAGTGCTTAATTTGTAAATGAAAAAGAAGTGGAACGCAGGTGAAGCCCTCACAGTTAGGGGGTCTGGGAGAGCGCTGTAAGCTCCCCCAGCGGGGTCCGGGGCGGCGCCCCGGAAACCAACGCATTTTAAGCGCTTTTTCTGCGAAAACTGCGCAACATGCAAATGAAAGTTCTTCGAATACAGTATTATTTTAAAGAAAAAGTTACTGTGATTGCAACATCTAAGTGAAATGTTATTTCATCTAAGTGAAACAAAATATTATATGCATTTGAAACAAAATAAAATTGCTTTACTTACATGCTATTGCTATATATAGGAAGTTGATAGAATAATCACATTAATTTCCACACACACACACACACACACACCAAACTTTTCTGCTTGATCGACTAGTTTTCGCTTTCTACTCTCTGTATTTCGTTGGATTTTAAATTACGAAATTACGTTGCTGACCTTTTTTATTAAAATAAAAACCTTTTTTTTTAATTAGGTTTTAAAATAAAAGTACCGGAACGGCGTTCCGGAGCGTTCCGTCACAAATTAAGCACTATATATATATATATATATATATATATATATATAAAATATATATATATATATATATATATATATATATACAGGGCGTCCCAAAAAATGTATACACACTTTAACAGCTGATAGCTCAATTGATGTTTCTTTCTTTCAAAGTTAAACCCATTAGAATTAATAATGGCAGTCAGACTAAGCTTTGAACAAAGGAAATTCATTCTAAAATGCTATTGGAAGTGTGAAAACGCAGTTGAAGTGCAAAGACAGTTTAGGAGGGAGTTTCAAACAGATCCACCAACGCGACTTACCATCACTCGAATTAGAGATAAGTTTGAAGCCGATGGAACTGTTCAGAATGTCCACAAGAAGCGTTCCGGAAGACCACGGACATCGACAAGCCCCACAAAGCAAGAAAGAGTACTGGAAACGTATCACCAAAGTCCAAGAAAATCTGTGCGGCAAGCGAGTCGTGAGGTAGGAATTTCAGAATCGTCTGTCCAACGCATTTTGAAGCGCTGTCAATGGAAAAGTTACATTCCAAGATTAGTCTATGCTATTAATGAAGATGATCCGGACCGAAGAGTGGAGTATTGCGAGTGGTACTTGGCACGATGTGGATGTGGATTGGACGAAGGGGTTTCGAAGAATACCCTCCGCGTTCACCAGACCTCACACCACTAGACTTTTTTTTTATGGGGATACTTAAAAGACAAAGTCTACGCTATAAAACCTGCAACAGTCGCTGAATTGAGAGCAGCCATTGAACGAGAATGCACACAAATACCAAACGAAATGTTTCGTGATGTTTGCGATTCCATTGCTTCGCGTTATCAGCAGTGCCTGGACCAGAACGGACGTCAGTTTGAAAACAGGCGTTGACAAAACAATTAAATAATGTCTGTAGATTCTATTACATTTTGAAAATGAAATGTATTTTAATAAACACTGCCTTTATAATTATTTAAAGTGTGTATACATTTTTTTGGGACGCCCTGTATATATACAGGGTGTCCCAGAATTAACTATCTATTTCAATGAAATCGGACAAATTTTTTAAAAACACACTTTTATTTGTTTATCATGTTTAATATGTGTTAAAAACGTATAAATTTCTAAAAAAAATTTCATAATTTTATTTTCATAATTTTTTCATTATCTGGTCCAATGAAAGACCGTCTGAAGTCATAGAATGGCAAAGAGACTCTCCAAAAGTTAACGTGTGGCTTGGAATGACCAAATCCAAAATTTATGGCCCATTCTTCTTTGCGGAAGCAACTGTAACAGGTACCGTCTACCTTGATATGCTTCAGCACTTTCTCGAACCACAGCTTCTTGATGATGGCATTCTTGATAATGTTGTGTTTCAACAAGAAGCATTGATCTTTTGGCGATAAACCTTTGTTTTTATGAAACCCCATGCAAAGAAATCCAGGGGTGTCAAATCCGGAGAACGGGAGGCCAAGGTCGAGGTCCTCCACGTCCAATCCACCGATTCGGAAGGCGTCTGTTGAGGTATTCTCGAACAATTAGAGCATAATGACATGGTGCTCCATCTTGTTGAAACACAACATTATCAAGAATGCCATCATCAAGAAGCTGTGGTTCGAGAAACTGCTGAAGCATATCAAGGTAGACGGTACCTGTTACAGTTGCTTCCGCAAAGAAGAATGGGCCATAAATTTTGGATTTGGTCATTCCAAGCCACACGTTAACTTTTGGAGAGTCTTTGCCATTCTATGACTTCAGACGTCTTTCATTGGACCAGATAATGAAAAAATTATGAAAATAAAATTATGAAAAAAATTTAGAAATTTATACATTTTTAACACATATTAAACATGATAAACATAAATAAAAGTGTGTTTTTAAAAAAATTTGTCCGATTTCATTGAAATAGATAGTTAATTCTGGGACACCCTGTATATATATGCAAAAGTTTCTTTTCTGTGTTGTTGTGGGTGGTTGATTTTCACTCACGACTTATATACCATCAGTCGGGGGTTTTCTCTTCCGGGCTGTAGATTCGTACCTCTTCCCAGACGTATTACCCAAATGGTAACCCACCTTTCTTAAGGGTTAATGGTTTAAATAACTAGGTAGATTTGCTATGTACATTAAGTTTTATTAAGAAAGGTATAGTAAATCTGACTGACAGGTAGGCCTATTTCCTCGGCCTCAGCTCTGAGGCCTGCCCTGGTATCTCTGTTCGAAGCATTAGCTTTCAGCCCTTATATATCCACTAATCAAAAAGGGGGATAGTACTTGAAACGGGGGTGGGGGCTAATTAATACTATAAACACCCAGGAATGTCTGTCAGTCTGTCACGCTCGAAAAGAGAAGATTCTTGATATATATGGGCGATATCTGTATTTTAATGCATTAGAAATAACACTTTTTTCTACTACTTCTTTCATCACCTTTCTCTACAAAAAAAAAAAAAAAAATGGTGTCAATAATCCAGCAGGGTTGAAAGCACCTTAAACAGAAAAAAACAAACAAGCATTAGAAAAAGGCGTAATGAATTCTACTTTAATTATAATTTTAAAAAGTGTAAAAAATATTTGCTTTTGCGTTCAGCTTTGAGCCGAAATTTAATCTGCGGCTAAGTTCAAAAATTTACGAAATGAGTTCTTTTTATGTACTTTCATACTGATGCTGCAACCATTACAGAATAAACATTGTATCAAGATTTGTGAAGCTTAAGATTTTTATGGCTGCATTCTTTTCTATAGTTTTATTGATTGAATAATTGACTCCCCGGTAACTGGGGGGGCCTGCGGCTCCCCAATTACTGAGGCCAAAGGCCCCAGCACCACGGGCGTAGCTAAATGGGCCCATAGGGCCCACTTTAGTTAGTATTTAATAAGTAAACAGATTCTTAAGAAAAAAAATGGCATCAACTTCAAGAGCCTTGGAGTCCCCTGGGGAGGGGACCATAAATGTCCCCACTTCTGGCTCCCCACATGCCGATACTGGGAATGCATACCCGGGCAGTGGGGCTGGATCTGCTACTGCTCATTCGAGATGTTTTGGGCCTCTGCCTGATTCACTCTTCATTAATTTCTGTAACATTCGTGGCCTTTCTTAAATTTTCAACCTGTTGAACACCACCTCTCATCCTCTAAACCTCACCTTCTCTTCCTCACTGAAACTCGGGTGTCTAGGACGACTGACAGCAACCCTTTTTTTGTACCCTCTTACTTTCTCTACACTCAATTTCACTCCAAAGGTGGCTGTTGTGTATGTGTGTGCAATGACTGAACTTGTTCTCGTATTCCAGAACTCAACTCGAATCTTCCGAATTCTATACCCTCTAGCTACGGCTTACATGCCAATCTCAAACTAAATACATCTGCACTGTTTACCTTTCTCCTAATTCTACTGACTATCCAAAATTCTTTGACCACCTCACTTCCAAAGTGGAATACACTCTTTTCCGCTCTCCCTTTGCTAAAATCTAAATTTTAGGTAATTTCAACGTTCACCACCACCTTTGGCCTTCCTCCATATTTACTGACATCCCTGGTGAACTTAGCTTACAACTTTTCTATCCTAAATGACCTAGAGCAGATTGTACAGCACCCTACTCGTATCCCCGATCGCCTTGGAGATAGGCCCAACATTCTGGATTTATTTCTTACCTCTCATCCTTCTTCTCACTCTGTGAAACTTTTCTTTCCGTTGGGCTCCTCCGATCACAATCTTATATCTGTTTCCTGTCCTATCGCTCCAATTCGGCCTTTGGATCCCCCAAGAGGAGGCGCCTTTGGCACTTGGGTGTCGCTGATTGGGGGGCCGTTAGGCAGTACTTCTGTGATTTCCTATGGAATGATTACTGCTTCCGTGGCCAGGGCCCTTCTGAGTGTGCAGAGCGCATCACAGAGGTGATTCTCTCAGGCATGGAGGCGTACATTCCATATTCTATTCCTACTACGAATGCAAAAAAAAACATTGGTTTAACTTTACTTGTTCTAATGCTGTCCGCAACAGAGAGGAGGCTTTCAGAAAGTACCGTCGCCATTCAACTTCTGACTCTCACTCAGCTTATATTTCTGCCAGAAATCGTGCAAAATCTGTTCTTCGACTCGCCAAAAATTCCTTCATCCGACAAAAATGTGAAAAATCTATCCAATTCTAATTATTCTCGTTCTTTCTGGCATCTAGCTTTGAACCTCTCTCATAATTTTACTTCCTTTTCTTTCCCTCCTCTCTTTCATTCCGACGGTACAGTTGCCGTCTCTTCTCCTGAAGAGCTGAACTCTTCGATCAAACTTTTGCTTACAATTCAACCCTGGACGATTCCGGTGCTGTTCCTGCATCTCCTCCTCCCCCTGACTTTATTATGTCTGAAATTAGAATCTCTTCTAAAGATGTTTTTTCTGCCCTATCTGGGCTCAACTCTAGGAAGGCGTATGGTCCTGATGGTGTTCCTCCTGTTGTTCTTAAGAACTGTACTTCTGTGTTGACACCCTGCCTAGGCAAACTCTTTCGTCTTTGTTTCTCATCTGGTACTTTTCCATTCTGCTGGAAGTTCGCTTTCATTCAGCCTGTCCCAAAGAATGGTGAACGCTCCCAACCCTCCAACTATCGTCCAATTGCTTTGATTTCTTGCCTTTCCAAAGTTTCTGAATCTACTCTTAATCGGAAGATTCTTAAACACCTTTCTTCTCACAATCTTCTTTCAGATCGTCAGCATAGATTCCGCAAAGGACGCTCTACTGGCGATCTTCTTGCATATCTCTGACTCTGTCATCCTCCTTTCGGGATTTCGGCGAAACTTTTGTTATTGCGCAAGGCATATCTGGCACAAATCTTTAATTTCGAAACTGCCCTCCTCCGGTTTCTATCCTTCAATTTGTGCCTTCATCTCTTATTTCCTTTCTGGCCGATCTATACCTGCAGTTGTAGATGGCCACTGTTCTCCTAAAGCTATTAACAGTGGTGTTCCTCAGGGTTCTGTCCTGTCACCCACTCTTTTCCTTTTATTTATTAATGATCTTTTAATTCGCACTTCCTGTTCTATTCACTCCTATGCCGATGATTCCACTCTTCACTTCTCTACCCGCTTCCAAAAGCGTCCCTCACAGCAGACATTTCATGATTTGCGTGGGACGGCTATGGGACACCTGAGCTCTGATCTTTCTGCTGTATTTGATTGGGGCAGAGAAAATCTTGTGGCTTTCAATGCCTCAAAAACTCAGTTCCTCCATCTGTCTACTCGTCACAATCTTCCACATGACTATCCCCTTAACTTCAACAATACACAACTCAATCCTTCCTCTTCTCTTAACATTCTTGGCGCTTACTTTTCTCGTGATCTTTCATGGAAAGATCACATATACTCTTTCCAAAACAGCTTCTAAGAGGTTAGGTGTGCTGTACCGCCTCCGCAGTTTCTTCACCCCCACTCAGTTGCTGTCTCTGTACAGGGGTCTTGTTTGCCCCGGTATGGAGTATGCTTCTTATGTGTGGGGTGGTTCAACCCACACAGCCATACTTGACCGTGTGGAATCAAAGGCTTTTCGTCCCATCAATTCCCCGCCTCTTACTGATTGTCTTCAATCTCTCTCTCTTCGCCGCAATGTTGCCTCACTCTCTCTTCACTTTCGCTATTATAATGGACATTGCTCTTCTGAACTCTAACTGCATGCCTCCTCCATTAAGGAGAGCACGCAGTACCAGACTTTCTACACTTTCTCATTCCTTTTCTGTCCAACTATCTAATGCGAGGGTTAATCGGTATTTTCAGTCTTTCATCTACTCAACCAGTCGACTCTGAAACAATCTTCCTCAATCCATCTTTCCTCCTCTTTATGACCTCCCACCTTTCAAACGCAGACTGTCTAGGCATCTCAAAAACACATGAATTTACAATATTTTTTTGTTTTGCTTTTTTCTACTTGACCGTCATTATATAACAAACGTTAGAATGTAGTAAAATTAATATAAGTATCTAATTACTCATTCATCATTAAATTAAACAATTAAATTAATCCCATGAAAAACCTAATAAAGTTACTTTAAGAATATCTAATTATTAAATCAAATCATTAAATTGATCCTCAAAATTAAAGAAAATATATAGTTAAGACTAGAAAATAAACACAAAGATGATAATTAAATTAATGAAAATAACTTCGACATTCTTTTCGACATTTCGAAAAGTTACTTCAAATTCTATTCACTTAATTCTAAGTCAAAATCGACTCGGAAAATGATTCACAAAATAAAAAATGTTTACCATATTTGAAAAGTTAATTCCCAAAACAAAATCTTTGTTTAAAACTAAACAAAAGCTTTGACTGGAGACATTATTAAACTGCTACATCGGTTGATTTCCTTTCTTAATTACTGTATTAAAAAGTTACTATGAATATTTTAATTATTCTTTCATATCTAAACCTGAAATAATATTTAATAAAAGAAAATATTAAAATTCGGAATGAAATACAAAAGTCGTGGAAAATATAGGTATACTAGAAAATAAACTCAAAACTCATTTTATTTAGTATCTAATCAAATAATTAATGTAATTTCAATGTAAAATTATAATAGACATACGTTAGTTTGTGTGTAAAAATATATACATTTAAACGTTTGTATCGTTTGCATATATATATATATATATATATATATATATATATATATATAAGCACACCGGACAAAAAATTAGTCACCCCTAATAGCACCGATAGTAGGAAGTTCAAGGTCACACAGAGGGCGCTGATGTAGCATTGGTAAGTGACAAGTAGCGGTGACGTAGCACACAGGATCAGATCTGTTTCGTGAGGTGGTGAAGAACAAAGTGTGTGTTGGATATAGTCTGCAAAATGGGTCGTGAGGCAGACGTTACTCGGTGGCAAAAAGGAGCCATCGTGTTTGGCAGAGCCCACGGACACAAATGTCTGAAGTAGCCCAATTTGTTGGTGTGTCAACGCGTACTGTCCAGCGAGTTTACAAAGAGTGGTGTAGTTCGCAATCAACTGACAATCGACGGCGTAACTGTGGCCGGAAAACAATTCTCGACAATAGGGGCCGCCGCCATGTTTCTCGTCTAGTAACTGCAAATCGTTTTCAAACCAGAGAACAATTGCTCCAAGAAACCAATGAGGTTCTCCAGCGACCAATTTCCGAACGGACATTGCGACGAGAACTGCATGCGATGGACATCTGGAGCAGGGTACCATGGAAGAGGCCGCTGTTAACAGCAAGTCACAAATTGGCACGTTATAAATGGGCTCAGAGGCACAAAAACCGGACTGCGGCAGATTGGAAACGTGTAATTTGGTCCGATGAGTCCCGTTTTTGTTTGTTCTCCAATGATGGGAGGCGACGAGTACATCGCAGGTCCAATGAAGCCTTTAATCCTGAATGCGTCGAAGGTGTTGTTCAGGCTGGAAACAGAAAGTGAAGCGCAGGAATAGACACCCACGGACTCTGGCGGAACTTCGGGACCGGCTGATGAACGAGTGGCAGCAAATCGATGTTCAGTACATGCACAACCTCGTAGAGTCTCTGCCTCGCCGGATTCGTGCGGTTATCAAGGCCAGAGGCCCCGTCACACGTTATTAGATACATTCTGAGAGGGGTGGCGGATGGTGACTCTGTGAATTGAGTGTGCGGAATATCATGTGGAGTAAAATTAATTGAAATTCATGTTAACTTGGTTATTAATAAATCTTAATAGTAATATGTTAAGCATATGAACCTGATGCGGGCCATGGCAACATAGGCCCCGCCCACTTTACCAAATATGGAGGGTGTTCTGTCCACAGACCGCGCACTCTCCGCCCTGATCCCTCGCTCTCTCCCTTTTCCATTTGATTTGGCATGGAGTAAACATAAATTGGTATTCCCATAGTAGGGGAGAAGAAATATATATATATATATAATATATATATATATATATATATATATATATATATATATCGCCGCACCGCAATACTGAAATTTCGCACCTCAAACAAGCTCTAGGGACGCTTCTATCGCTCAGTACTAGGGTTTCTTTCCCGGGATCCCGGCTGTTTTTATTGGATTTGAAAATCCCGGGAATTGGACAAATATCCAGGGAAATCCCGGAATTTTAAAATGACTTAATTTAGGTTTTATTGATTTATTTGTTTTTTTCTTTTGTTATTAGAAGGCTCTTGGGTAGAATTAAAGAAAACTGCATAATATTTATCACATTTTATTCTACTTTTCTGCTTTCTTAAATGAACACCTACTAGCATTAGCAACTTAGAGCAATCTAAAAGTGGCTCGTATGCCAAAAACTGGCCGAGGGAATGTCGCTAGCGCTGCGTATAATACAAAGAATCGAGTCTCAGTATATTATCTAGCGATCGCAGGCAACTCATCTTGCTCAGAGTTTAAACAAGCATTTGAAGCAAGAACTGCAGTTATTCGAGACAATAGGGAACAGAACTTCAAACATCATGAATTTATTTGATGCACTGAAACCATTCCGCCAACCTCTGTTGAATCAGAAAGAGCCTTTTCTGCAGCAGGTTTATTTATCACCAAGTTGAGAACTCGTCTTAGTGATAGAAGTATCGATTGTTTGTTTTTTAAGAAGCAATTTTAAAAATGTTGATTGACTCTCTAAATATTTTAAGATAAATATTTTAAGATAAAATATGTTGAGATAAAAGGTATAACTTATTTTTTTTTGAATGAAGTTTCTTTTCTTTTTTATTTGCAAATGCACTTAATTATAATTAAAGGAATATAATATTTTAGCCTTTTATTTGTCCCCTGCAGATGAATAGCATGATAAATATTATGTTTAATAAATAGCTACTACTGATTGGTAAACTCAATTCAAGTATTACGATGCAAAAGTGGTCATCTAGGCATAAGTAATTGGTTATCCCAATTCTAAAAGGGCAGTTTATCACTGAACAATAAAATAATTACCGTTCTCTTAAATATACAACCATTTCCTGGATTTCCCGGGATCCCGGTAATTGGCTTCATTTTTCCGGGAATTCTCAGGATTTCCCGGGATGAAGAAAGCTGCATATAAGGAGAAACCCTACTCACTACCAAAATTTTACCGAATGGTTGTGAAGACAATCCGAACAACTGAATTGAAGTAGCTCATTTCTTATCTCGACTAGTGTAACAGTCGAGCGCGGAATTGAGGGGGTTAGGGCATCTTTTTCGTCTCGACTAAAGTTGAGAGAGGGAGACAAAGGGTTAATTAAATATTGATTTACAGAAAATCTATTGGGTGTGCGGCGCCCACCTAGCACACCCTGAATATACGCCTCTAATATAATATATGTGTATATAGATATAGTCTCGTAGTTTTACCGGATGTTGAAGTTGTATTACTAAAGGACTTCTCTTGTTATGTTTCAAAAGTTACTTCAGTGATCACTTCATTTAAACTTCAATTCCTAGGTATAAGGGCAATGTGTTTTTAAGGAAATATAATTTCCTGCCCTTTTTCACTGCATTATTATTATTATTATTATTATTTATGGATCACCTAAAGATCAGGGCCCCCAGCCTCAATTACCAAATGATATCTTCGTTAAAACTAACGAAAATATCGCTACTTCACCTTAACCAATCGTCAAGGGCGTACAGTTGACCTAACCGGGCATTCAATTTAACTTATTATATTTGGTACTGTAATGCAAAAAACAAGAATACATGGGGGCCTTGATCTTCAGGTGATCTTTATTTATTTCATTATTAACTCTCTAAAGCCAACTTTTAATCATGCTATTTTACATAACTTATCCTTAAATTTGAAACGTTAAACTCAGAACGTTAAACCCAGAACGTTTTAAAATTTAAAAATTTTCTAAGTCTAAACTCACAACTATAAAGTTAATTTAAATGGAAGATGAGGCAATTAATTAACTGAAAATTAATAGATCAATTTGAAATTAATTTATACTGAATTATTTCGAATAATGACTAATATTATTTGGTAATGTTGAGAATTAATAAGTATTTACTAATTCAAATTTCCAATCTCATCTCAAGTTATTGAAAAATTTGTAACTCATTATATATTAAAGTCCTTCTATAGACAGGATAAGAGTAGGCCCCTATATTAAAAAATATTGATTACCTAATAATAATATAAATTATTATGTGTTAATTATTAAGCAATGATTAAAGTTCGAAACCATGTAGAAAGCATAAACAGGATGGGTTTTAATTTTAAAAATAGCCAAGCTGTTTTCCAGTACTTCGCTAAAGTCAGATTCGGACTTTCACATTTCTGTCAACAGAATGTCTTAAAAATCTTCAGTATGAATTATTACTTAGTGTTATTGCGGCATTTCATCCTAAAATTCCTAAATTCCTATTCCATGATTCATAAATATTTAATAAGAGGAAATTTCACTTTATGGTAATTATAATTATTACGGTTAATTTGATTCAATTTAATTACATTTTTTACAGTACTGATAAATAGAAAAATAAATTTTAAATTCTACTTTAGTACTTTAAACTAAAATTAATTAAATTACTTATACGTAACAATATAAAATGTTAATTATGTCACTCGACTAAAATTTCCAGCTAATGTACCCTACATTATTTGGATCACCTGAAGATCAGGGCCCCCCCAGCCTTCGTTAATTAGCCTTATAAGGCTAACTAACGAAAATATCACGACTTAACCTAACCAGTCATCAAGCGCGTACGGTTAACCGAACGATTGGTTAGGTTAAGTAGTGATATTTTCGTTAGTTAGCTTTATAAAGCTAATTAAAGAAGGCTGGGGGGCCCTGATTTATCCTTATTTTCTACCATTTTTCTAACATAACTTTCTATATATCCTTAATTTATACTAATATGAAGTATCGTATGTATTCTTAAACTTTATTAATATAAAGCAATTTATCAGGCATGTTATTTCTTTTCAATTTTCCATAACAATTATAACAGGTCATTTGATCGTTTTTACCCAAATTTCACTACAAGCAAACAGTATTTTTAGATATCTACCTATGCCTGTTTCCGTAAGAGTTAAAGGTACATATAAAAGTGCACTGTACTATTTTTTTTAAGATATTCAGAACTGAATTCAAATTTATTTTCTCTTCTGGTTTTATTTCCATTTATACCAATTTTACTAACTTCAAATTTATGTTTACTCCCCTCAAGCACTTTTATAATTTCATCAGTTTGGAAACCAACATCCAAACATTCAACATTATCAGAAATATTGGATCACCTGAAGATCAGGGCCCTCAGCCTTGTTTAGTTATAATGTTTCAGATCAACAAAGACCCTAGGATCCACTCATGGTTGGTCTACCTAACTGCGTTCGTAATTGTGTATTGCGCATGTCCTCCGTGGTGGCGGAGGGGACCTACAATTTTACGTGGGTTCCAAACCACAAGAACATGAGAAATTTTTATAGTGGGCACACTAGGGGCCACTTCGGCCCATCGAGGTGGCTCCACTATGTAAAAACTGCCTGTACATTGGCAACAACCAATTTTTACAAAACTAAATAATTATCAATTTAAAACTAATTAATTATCAATTTAAAACTAAAGATAGAATCTCTGGATCCAGAGGATCAAGTCATAATAGACTACTATCCACAAATATGTTACACTCTATATCTATTTATAACCGACATGCAAATATATCAGATCCAAAGAATCCAGTCAATTTCATTATGGTATCCATCACTACTAGTACCTTGCCAACCAAAAATAAGTCACGGTCCATATCAATTGCGGACCAAGTCACAATTTACAACCATATACATTTCCATATATACACTTAGAAGGAAAAGTGTAGGTGTGGCTGTAGAGACTGTACAGTAATGTAGAAATGTGTGTGCACCCATTTTGGGTCTCCCATTTAAAGGTGTTTGTGGGGCAAGTGAAGATCATGAGTTTTTCAATACCTCACAGTACTATGGGGGGCACCGCTCGGCTAACTAACGAAAATATCACGACCTATCCTAACCAATCGTTAGGTCAACTGTACGGCCTTGATGATTGGTTAGGTTAGGTCGTGATATTTTCGTTAGTTAGCCTTATAAAGTTAACTAAAGAAGGCTGGGGGGCCCTGAGCTTTAGGTGATCTGAAATATTTTCTTTATTGAAGAGAATTCTTACTTTCACCTCTTCTTGTACAACTTGGACCAAATCCTGGTACACTTCCGGGTCAAGATAATATAAAGGATAAATCACACATTCTTTTGTTATTGCATAATGAATATTTACTACAAGACTCAAGATTCATGACAAACTCAAATTCACTTATTTTGTCAACAGGGAAATATATAATCTCATTCAAGGTGGCTTAAACGTCAGCTTTTCCAAAATTCTCAAACTTGTAAATTCCTTCCAAGTTTAAATTATTGATTCTAGTTACAAGAGCTATCATCTCGACATCCTTTTCCAAAGGAACTTCTTTATGTATATATATATATATTTCGTTTACAGTCCCACTGCAACACGAAACTTCCTTCGCACCAGGGGTTTGATAATCCCTATCAACCTTGGATTTTTGTTTTTCGTTTACAGTCCCACTGTAACATGAAATTTCCCTCCTACCAGATGCTTGATGACTCAACATTCATCAATACAACATCGTTATTAATCTTTCGTTTCGTCTTACTTACGACATAATCATCGAAAATTAGGTATTCCTTACATAAAAAATAATTTTTAAATCCATTTTCAGTATAATTACCTCTGTATTATTGTACGCATTATACTCTTGCACTTCTTATAAGAAACTGAATCGTGCATCCTGATAATTTGCTTCAGAACACTTTTACGCTCAAGTTCTATATAAGTGTCGTCTGAATTACTTCCATCCTCCTTGCATACATGCATCACAGAATCGCATATTTCCACATCAAAATTAACATAACAAAATTGTTGATTCATTTTACTTTCTATGTTTTCAGTATGGAATCATAAATTTCTACTTCAGGATCATCATAACATAATGTATCATATTCGTTCCCATCTACGCTCTCCTGAATACATATGCGTGATTGAGAGTTCTCTTTCACCAATAACAATCAATTCGGAGAAAAGTTTAGTAATTTCTTCGTTTGGATCAAAATAACATAATTCATCTTCTACATCAGACCGGACTATCTCGCATGAAACATATACAGGCTCGCAATCAAAAGCCTCTATGCCTCGCACCCCACAAACATAATCTACATAAGACTCAGACAGAGAGAATTTATTGCAAGTCTCCCAAAATTTCAACTCCTCCTCAAGTATCCCATTCACCACCTTTGCCAGTATATCCTTTACTATAAGGTATATGATAAAGCATTTTATAATCTCTCTCAGTGTTAAATTCATCATTACAATGTTGCTCTTTCAACCAGTTCTCATTAGTGATGTAGCGGATGTCATTTTTTTCACATCCGCGGATGAGGATGTTTGATTTCAACATCCGCGGATGCGGATGCGGATGTCTACATTTTCGTTATTTTTTAGGATATATTCGAGATTTGTTGTGTTTAACGTATATAAGAAGTTATTATATAGAGAGAGCTGTAGCTATAATGTAGTATAATTGATTAATTGTACAATAATTGCTGTACTTTTCTCTGAACATATAAAATAATATCAAGCATCTAACTAATATAGAAATCAATTAGTGAATTCGTCTGCAAATAAATTCATTATATTTTGTTGAGTTTCAGCCACAATTAGAAACCATAATTGTGTTACCAGGATGCGGGACGTGAACCCAACTCAAATGCACCCCACCGACCTCTTTCCCCAACCTCCTCCACCCTTATAGAAAGAGATCTTTAATTAGCTTGATAACTATTTATATTAAGTTTAAAGTTTTATTAGGCATATTTATAAATGAGTAATTAAAATAAAGTAAACTAAGATGTTCATCGTTTAATGTTCAAACTTAATTATAGGAAGGTTATGCTTAAGGAACATTAATTTTTCTGCCTTTTCTGCTGCCAGTCTGTTTCTCTTTTCATCATATATTAATCCAGCACTGCTAAATAATCTCTCGCTTGGTACGTTTGTTGGAGGACAGGCTAAATGTTTCCTCGCAAGTTTACTCAAGTATGGATAGATATTCTGCGTATTTTCCCACCAACTAATAGGATTGTCACATGCAGCCAGGCGTTTTTCTTGGTGATAGCTCTCGATCATTTTTACTACATCTTTTGACATCGCGTAGGTCTCGTCATTGCTGCTTGACTCAAGAAACTGAGAGACAGATTCTGTGATAGATTTGCTTGTTGATGTTGGTTCTGTCACTGAAACTTTTATTCTTTTGGTGGGTGGCGAAGCGACAGATTCAAGAGATTGAAGCTCTTCAACTGCTTTGCCAAGTGATGATTTAACTCGTTCTAATGTACTTGGTGAAAATAACTTAGCTTTGTAACGTGGATCTAAGTAGGTTGCAAGAGAGTAACTTCATACAAGAACAGCCTCTCGTCTTGTCGCTTGCATCACTTTTGCGCACAATGAACTAGTTCTATTAATATAGTAGAATTTGATAATTTCCGCTTATTAATGACATTTTATCTCAACGGTCCACATCCGCACGACATCCGCAGTCCAAAGTGCGGATGCGGGTGCGAGAAAATGTGCGGATGTTATGCGGATGCGGATGTGACCTACATCACTAGTTCTCATTATATTCAATTCTTTCGTTTACATTACAAAATGTTGAAACGAAACACACACATTCTTCTCATTCTGAATAATCATTCTAATCATTTAGCAATATCTCAAATGGTAAACCTATCCCACGTTCCATTCCTTTAGTCAAATTTAACAACTAAAAATAGAAAACAAACAAACATCAGATTCACAATGCAAGTCTCGCAGAAATTAATGAAAAAGCTATCGATTGGAATCAGTAATGTAAATATTCTCTTTTTTTTTAATTATATTTTTTAATATATAGTATGACTTTTTATGTTATTTAATCTGATATAAAGTTATTTAATTTTTTATGTATCTCCGGAATGTTTCTTTCACGCAAGTAAGTACTCGGATTGAAGCATGTTTTCGTTCTACGAATTTCTGTTAACCTTTATATTTTAATTATTATAGTCGATTTCCCGTGCGGTCCTGTCGTTGTTAACTGCTTCGAATGCTAGTAGTAGTCGTGTAGTCGATTCCCACGCATAAAATTGAATTCGATGTTCTCGTAGCCTTCGTCGTCCCAAAATGTTGTCGTTCCTTGCCGTCTCCTTCTTTTATTCAACGACGAATCTTCCTAAAATCTCTTCAACCAGAAAATCTTGTTTTGGCGAATACCTAAATCTTGTTTCTTCTTCAAATTGTTTTTATTCTTCGTGTTTTTCTATTCGTTGTTTTTCATACAAATTATCATCTTTTCTTTCTTTAACGTAACAACCCTTTCCCCTCTAAAATGTTGCAGGTGAAACGGTGGAACACCAGATAAATAAAATCGTAACTGGGACGCACCTGACACCATTATTCAATGAGAGAGAAAAATGTATAATCGTGTTTTGTTTTGGTGTGTTATTGTGAGTGGTTTGTCTTCTTTACACCACGAATTTTATGTTATCGGAGGTTGACGTTCTTCTCTTCCGGGCTGTAGATTTGTACCTTTTCCCTGCTAGTTCATCCAAATGGTAAACCACTTTTCTTAAGGGTTAAGGGTTTAAATAGAGATAGATTTGCTTTGGATATTAAGTTTTATTAAAATAGTATAGTAAATTTGATTGACAGGTAGGCCTATTTCTTGGCCTCAGCGCTGAATCTTGCGCTTCTATATCTGTTCTGAGCATTAGCTTTCAGCCCTTATATAGCCACAAATCAAAAAGGGGGGAAAGGTTGTACTCGAAAGGGGGGAGGAATATTTAATACGTGAACAGATTCTTAAAGTGCATATTATTCATCATTTGAATGCACAATATTTTTTTTCCCTACTGGAGCGTCCTTATATATTATTATACTGTGTGTGTGTGTGTGTGTGTGTGTGTGTGTGTGTGTGTGTTTTTACGTTGTATAATTTATGTAATATAATTTAAATTCAGTAAATTTGTTTCTCTTGTTTGAAACTATATATTTTCCAAAGCGTCAAAACAATTTTCGTATTTTCTCTATATTATTACGTTATATATATATATATATATATATATATATATATATATATATATATATATATATATGCTGCAAATCCACAAGGAAAAAGAAAAAAGATTCCAAGGCCTTTCGTGTATTCAGAGCTACACCTCGTCAGGGAATGAAGAGAGAAGGCAAGATGCCCATAAATATATACAACGTAGCGGAAACCAAAGCAATTAGCACATACTTAACAAGAGTTAATGAGGGGCAAAAGGAATTTTAACAAGATGTCAATTTTATACATTCCCGCACTGTTATTGAAATTGTTTTTAAAATGGATAAATGCACATTCTAGAATATTTCTTTCTATTATATCTCTGTTTTCAACATTAATTAAATGTCCTGTTTTTCTTTTATTCACAAGGACAGAATTTCACAAAAACACTTTTAATGTTATTAAATTGATTTTGAAAAGCTTTTGTCACTGTTGAGTGATGATGAGGTTTTGAGGAACTCTCGTATATCAGCGTTTGAAAAGAATTTTAAAATAGTTTGCTGGATTTTTATACGGACGTTTGCTTTCAGGAATATATATACATATATATATATATTAGTGATGGGACGATTGTCATATTTCATACAATCGCTGTTGCGATTGCGAGTCAGAATTTGAAAATCTTGCGATTGCGATTGCGATGTTTTAGCTTTAGCCTCACATAACGCTCATTTATGCTTTAAATATATCTAAACGCGTTACCTACCATAGGGTTAGCTTGATTTTTTAACATTCCAATTTTACATAGAGCAAATAAAGAGGTGTACTTATTGTTATTATTAAACCAATTTTTTATTCTGTTTTCAACTAATTCGCAACCCGTTTTCATTTCTGTTTTTGACTTATTTATTATTTATTTATTATTCCGTATTGTTGTTAGCTAAACTTTCCTTTAAGTACGCATGAAAGAGCAGCTTTCATAGTAACTTTTGTAGAGATTTAAATCTTTTTGTTCACAATCGCAACAATCGCACTCATTAAATGCGATTGCGATTGCGATTGTAAAAAATGTGCGATTGTATCGCGATTGCGATGCATCGTCCCATCACTAATATATATATACACACATTCAACTGCAAAGAACACGCAGTATAAATAACGTAAAGAACGACGCTTGTATAGGAGATATTCCGCGCAAGACGAGAGAGAACGAAACAAATGAAAAAATGAGGTTACGTTATTTATACTGCGTGTTCTTTGCAGTTGAATGTATATAATGTTACGGCATGCGGGAGGTGCCCCTTGGGGCATTGGTTTCTGCGAGTATGTAGAAGAATTACGGCATTTGGAAGAGTGAGGCCCATGGTGTAATGGTATCGCATCTGACCGGCAATCGGAAGATCCCGGGTGGTTACCTCATTTTTTCATTTGTTTCGCTCTCTCTCGTGTCTTGCGCGGAATATCTCCTATACAAGCGTCGTTCTTTACGTTATTTATACTGCGTGTTCTTTGCAGTTGAATGTATATAATGTTACGGCATGCGGGAGGTGCCCCCTTGGGGCATTGGTTTCTGCGAGTATGTAGAAGAATTACGGCATTTGGAAGAGTGAGGCCCATGGTGTAATGGTATCGCATCTGACCGGCAATCGGAAGATCCAGGGTTCGATTCCCGGGTGGTTACCTCATTTTTTCATTTGTTTCGTTCTCTCTCTCGTCTTGCGCGGAATATCTCCTATACAAGCGTCGTTCTTTACGTTATATATATATATATATATATATATATATATATATATATATATATATATATATAAGGATTGTTCACTCTTTAAATTTTTATGAAGAAATTCGTCTGTCGTAAATGTATTTGACATTTTGTTATTTGCGATCGATCGAAATTCAGAAGAAGGTTTTTTTTTAATATTTTGAATGAGATTTTGCGATAAGTAACTCGCATACTAAAGCTCATAACAATAATTTTTGGGGTTGTTTAACTTTCCTCGAAACGGCAAAGGTCATGCGACGAAGGAGACTTACAGCTTTACTCGAGATCCGACGAACCACGGGTCGGTACATTATATCTGAACTCGGAGGACGGTAGTCATTCGACCAACCGCTGAACAGACCCACACAGAAAACACAGACTTTCGGCGTCCTTCTATGCGTAGAAATATTATCTTCCGTTGTCTCAAATCGCTCCAATAAGAAATTTCGGAGACTATTTCTTTTTTCTAAAGAAGTTATGTATCATTGAAAGAAGTTATTATATCAATCTGACAAGAAGCTTTGATAACCAAAAGAAGAAAAACTTCCAGTAGAATGTACCCTCAAAAAGGTTACAATTTCTAAGTTTTGAAGGTTATCAGTCCCGTAGCCAGGACTTCCCAAGGGGAGGCGGGGGGGGGGTTCGAAATTGTAGATGGGTGGACCTTTTGGTGCAACGACCTAGTCATTGCGGAGGGGGGTTTAGAGTAGTTAAGTCTAGAGTAGTTCAGAGTAGTTTGTAAAATTTTAAAAAATACAAAAAATGCAAGTGTTTATTTAATAAATGATGATATATATTATATCACATCATAAGTTATAATTATGGTTACAAAAGTGGACCTTTCCTGTCGAGGGGGGAGCGTTCGATCCCCGACCCCACCCCCCTGGCTACGGGCCTGGTTATATTTTGAGTGTAGCATCTTTCAACCTCGCTGATCTTACGGGAAGTGGTGTTACCACGGTACTTTAGTCCCGTTTATGCGATACCTCCATGAGAGCTTCTTTCAACTATTTCATACTGGAGTAACTTGGACGATAGCTGTCAACTTACGATCCACGTTAAGTAGATACATGTATATAGTTGTTCAAGATTTTAATTTACTTATAGCAAAGTTTGAACGTTCCTCGACCAACACCATGATAGTAAATCCTTAGTAAGAAAGAAAAACGACAAAAACACGTTGTCCATAGCTAGGTTGTCTGTTGGAACATATATTTATGTTTGTACAGTAGGTTATAAAATTTGGGATACACTGGGACACGCCTAACTTACCGGGTTAACGTTATTTTCTTGATGTGACACTTAATTATTGTCTTAGATTAAGTTAGGTTAGGTTAGGTTAGATTAAGTTATTAGTGTGTTGATAGACTGTTCCGTTGGCCAAATGGGTATAGGTTTCTACCTTACGGTCTAGTATATCCCGACTTTTTTTAACAGTAATTAGTAAGGAAGGGCCAGACACTGGTACAGTGTCCATGTCAACTAGTGCGGCCCATTACGACCCTGTACTATTATGTACCAGCAAACCATGAGTCGAACCCCCGATCTCAGTGTCTTCACTTCACTTATAGGGAGATGATGTTACCCACTCAGCTACGGGCGCTGGCTACTGATGTTGTACATACAACTTCCATAGTAACTATAGCTATGTGCATAGATACAAGTCTTTCATTAGTACCCTACTTAAATCAACCAAATGGAGGGATCTTTTAAACTAATTTCCCCTCAGCTTCAGAGAGGGGGACATAGTTTAAAAGGTCAATATTAGGGGGGAGATAATTTAACAGGTTTTAATTATCTTGTATACATATCTTAAAAATTCTATTATATTCTATCATATTTCCGGTTTATAGAGAACCATTATTTACATAGGATAAAATTTGAATGAACCTAACCGGCAAACTGGTATTTGTTTAATCTATATTTAAGGGTATTTGTCACTGAACACTATACGTAAGATAGACTCGCACGGGTAGCGGAACAAAGTCGATCCGTACAATGTCGACATGCATAATATCGATACTAAAAAAGTGAATTTAAATTATGTCAGGTTAAGCTCAGTTAAGTCAGGTTACGCTAGGTTAGGGTAGGTCACTTAAGTTGGGTTAGTCATTTTCATTGAAAATTGAAATCATATACTTGCATAGAGTCGAACGTCGACATTATAAAATTCGATTTTGGTCATGTAACGCGACTCGTACTTTTTCATATTTCTTCTGGTAAAAGACTATATATTTTCCAAAGTCCTTGTTAAGGGCTCCTTTTTCTCTTTATTTTAAGCTTGTCATTCTCCTTGTTATATACTCCGGTTCTGCCTTTGTGGTCTTATCTCTAAAAGACCCCTTTCATCACTATTCTCAATCCTCTTTATATTTTTAAAACTACGTTATTTTATCAACTATCATTTGTTGATGGAAGTTCAATTAAAAATTCTCTCTCTCTCTCTCTCTGTGTGTGTGTGTGTATATATATATATATATGTGTGTGTGTATATATGTGTGTGTATATATGTGTGTGTGTGTATATATATATATGTGTGTGTGTATATGTATGTATGTGTATATATATATATATATATATATAACCTTTGGTTAGCTTCCACCCGAATTGTTCATTCTGACGAAGGTCAAGCTTTTCACTCCACCTTAGACCTACAGTTTAACATGGAATCCGAACCACGCCCCATCAGCAGTACAGCGTCTTAACCACTAGGTCACCTAGGGTACCCATTTATCTACCAACCACTTTCTTTATTGTGTGGAAGGATGAACAGCTGGGTTTTGCTGCGCGCCGGCTGCCGTCGAGTCTCGAACCCGGGGCCGATGGATTCGTAGTCAGCGACGCTAACCACTACACCACCGAGGCGCATATATATATATATATATATATATATTTCATTTAAAAAGACGGTCCTAAAAAAAAGTTAATAGAAAACATTTTTCACCTTTACTAAAGTTTCCCCTCCAATGAGCGAATTAAATAGAAGAAAACGAGATAAACCCCAAAACAAAATTGAAAGTAAATTAGTCCCTTCATACACTCCTTTTATATAGATTTAATTACCAATTAATAGGATATTTCCTGCCATTTCTCTCTAATTTCCGGATGAGTTGAGTATCACGTTTAATGAAACAAAAATCCACATTATTTATATTACGGAAAGAGAAATTTTTCTTTCTTGTATGAAAGTATGTCCATTGTCCATTACAGATTAATTAATGTCTTATGAATTGAATGTTATAAACTTGCGTATTTCGTTCATAGCTCATTCTATCGACAAATGCTCTGTAGGTTGGGTTAGCTTAGGTTAGGTTTATATATATATATGAGCTATGGGTATTGGTCCGATTAGATTTATTTAAGAGGTTTTGGTAGTAAAATGGGCATGTTAGTTCTTATGAACAGGAGTACAATGAAATGGAAATTGACCAATATACACTACGTTCCAAATTATTAAGCAGATTGCATTTTCTCCACTGTTTTCAAAAGTTTCTCACCGATTTCAATAAAATTTATAGCAAATAATTACTATATATAGCAGCACTGATGGTATTAATTTCGATAAAATATTTTGATAATTAAAATAATTCTCTTTTTATTGAAAAATATGTAAAATATGATGTTCCGAATTATTAGGGTAAGAAGAAGGATTTAACACTTACTGAGAAAAGAAAAATAGTCAAGTTACTTGCTGAAAATATAAAATCTATTGAAATTGGGAAGGAGTTTGGCAGAGCTTATCGAACTGTAGACAAGTTTGTAGCGGAGGGTACCAAACTGAGGCAGCGAAGTGATAAAGGAGCTATAAGAAAAGTGACAAGGCGGCAGATATCTGTAATCAAGCGCAAACTGCAAAGCATCCATTGTCCTTAAGTAAAGAGGTTTTTGAGCAGGCTGGCATACATAATGTACCAAGAACATCTCGATGTGGAATCCTCCAAACAATTGGCAAGACGTGTAAACCTACGATTCAGTCCCCATTAACACCCAGGTACAAGAAGCAGCGTGTTGAATGGGCGCGTCAGTACGTGAAAACAGATTTTAATACTGTATTGTTAACCGATGAATGAAGAGCAACCCTTGAGGGATCTGATGGTTGGTCAAGAAGATCGATTGCTAAGGGTCAATTTCTACCATGGAATGAGGTTTTCTTTTAGAAAGTTTGTGTAAGTCTGTCAGTTACTGTTACTGCTGCTTATTAACAGGGACGTGTGGTGCGTAATAACTCAGGGTAGGCAGTAGGCACTAATAAAATCAATTGCCAACAAAGGGTCTGAAAACTGTATTAACAATAATTACCATCGAAATATAGAAATTAGGCATGCATCGCATTGTTACTCAACTTAATAAAACTGGTCAGAATTTCATAGCTATTTTATACCAACTAATATCCAGGTAATTAATAAAAATATTAAAAATTCAAAATAAAATTTTAGTTATATAAGTATTTACTTACATTATTTGTAGATAAATTCCATTCGTCTCTCCTTCTGAAGAAATATTTCTGTAACCATGTCATAAAAGTTGTGTGTAGTACTTTGTTCCAGTTTCATGAACCTTTCTTTTTCTATAGATATTAAAGCAAGCGATGAAAGCCTTTCATGCGTCATTCGATTCCTAGTGCGTGTTTTAATTCTTTTTGAAGCTGAAAATGTTCGCTCAACTGAAACAATTGTAGCTGGAATTGTAAGGACCAATTGCGGCAGTTTCACTGCTTCGGGAAATGTTTGTTCCAGTTCATTTTTAAAAATGAAGACGAGCAAATCTTTAATAGATTTGTCTCGTAACATTGGTGCATTATAGATTCCAGCTAAATCAGCTTTTAGTCTTATGAAATCAAAGAAGTTAGCATAATTCTTTTCTAAACTTTCTCGCGCTTCCCTATCAACTTGACTAGCCATTTCGGCAAACTTCTTACTACCAACTAAAGTAATAAACCGCAAATTTTTTAAGTCATTATATCTAGCTTCCATTTGTTTAATTATATCATTCAATATAAGACAAAAAATTCTCTTCCTTGATTGGACGTTTTATGCGACACTTGGATTGAGCAAGGTTATTTTCTATACAATTCTCTTCAAACTTCTCAAAAAAAACCACCACAAATTTTTACGCATATCTTCTAATGATTCTATTGTCATTGATTCTTTCAATGCAATATGGAATATCTATTATTTCAGTTTGCAAGATATTAAAGAGTAGCTCAGTTTTATTAAAAATTTCTTCATAGGTCATTAGTAGAAAATATGTTGAGTCTTTTGTCAGCCAATTATAAAACCCATTACTCTTTATCAAAGTATCTGCATCCCAAAAAATAAAGGAAACTGCAGTTGCGTTGCCACGTTGCTACATCATACGCCCGCCCCATGGGTTGCTTCGTAGGCAGGTTAAAAAGTGCCTTTATTTCCTATTGTTTTAAAGGAAAAAGCTTGGATTCGCAACACGCGCTACGAAGAATTTAGCTATTATAATTTATATGCAGGATAAAAAGCATAGCAATATGTGCCTGCTTCAGCATTACACATAATGCTACATACAGAATTAGCATGAAATTTGTATGTATTTTAAGAGAAAGCATTAAGGAATTGAAAGAATGAAGTTTAAATAACGAAAAAAGTTACTTTTTTAGATTTTATGCTAGGGCAGGCACTGCCTACCTTGCCTACCCTGAGTGCACGTCGCTGGACTCACTCACTGTAAGACTGGTCATTTATTTTTACACCATCAGGCACTCTGTATGGGACAGCTACTTCAGTGCCTATCAATCCTGCCCAAAACATGACACTACCTCCACCTTGTTGGCGTCTTAATCTCGATGGTAGAAATTGGCTTTCAGCAATCCATCTTCTTGACCAAACATCAAGTCCCTTAAGGGTTGCTTTTCATTCATCGGTGAACAGTACAGTATTAAAATCTGTTTTCACGTACTGACGCGCCCATTCAACACGCTGCTTCTTGTACCTGGATGTTAATGGTGACTGAATCGTAGGTTTACACGTCTTGCCAATTGTTTGGAGGATTTCACATCGAGATGTTCTTGGTACATTATGTATGCCAGCCTGCTTAAAAACCTCTTTACTTGAGGACAATGGATATCTTTGCAATTTGCGCTTGATTACAGATATCTGCCGCCTTGTCACTTTTCTTATAGCTCCTTTATCACTTCGCTGCCTCAGTTTGGTACCCTCCACTACAAACTTGTTTACAGTTCGATAAGCTCTGCCAAACTGCTTCGCAATTTCAATAGATTTTATATTTTCAGCGAGTAACTTGACTATTTTTATTTTCTCAGTAAGTGTTAAATCCTTCTTCTTATCCATTTTCACCATTTAGATCTGTAAATAGAATACTTGCTTAATAATTCGGAACACAATATTTTACATATTTTTCAATAAAATGAGCTAATTATTTTAATTATCAAAATATTTTATCGAAATGAATACCATCAATGCTGCTATATATAGTGATTATTTGCTATAAATTTCATTGAAATCGGGGAAAAACTTTTGAAAACATTGGAGAAAATGTAATCTGCTTAATAATTTGGAACGCAGTGTAAATATTTTGTCGACGGAGAGTTGCAGCGACGCTTTAATAACCTAGGTTAAGTTAGATTAAGGTAACTTAATAATAACTTGTCGATTAAATGTCTTAAGGCCGTAATCTAATCCTAAAAAACCTTGTTGATAAAATGTCGCGTCAATGAAATGGTCGCTTGATGAAAATAAGGTATCGACACCCGGCTAATGACTTTATCAACGTGACAGTTTATCGATGATTTTTTGTGTTAGATTAACTTACGTTAGGTTATTAGAGTGTCGATGAAATGTTTATAGATCCATCAGCATAACATAACAAGTGATGTTTTGGCGGTTCTGAACCTTTTTCGTAACGACGTGGTCATGTGATAGAAGGAGGACGATCCCCCATCCAACAGCAGCCCAAACCCAATGTCGTTTAACTACGCTGATCGACGGGAACCGATGTCGCAACAAAGGCCACGACGTATCGCCTCTTAACGTTAGTTTAAAACTATTCAGCGCTTATATAGGCCTACACATACTTCGATTAAGTATTATTAATTTTTTACAAAATACCTGCATGCATTTTGTTATATATTAACAGTTTATATATATATATATATATATATATAATCACTTTAGTTTAACTCTTTAACACGAGGGTTAATCTGTATTCTCAATCTTTCATCTACTCAGCCTGTCAACTCTGGAACAATCTTCCTCACTCCATCGTTCCCCGGTCCATGACAGGCATCTCGTAAACTCTGGACTGATTTCGGCCTTTACTTCTTCTATTGGCGGGTGGGAGGGGGCATTTCTGCGGACGTTCACCCTTGGCTACTCCTTCCTCATAAAAGAAAGAGTTGAAAAATGATAATTAATTACTATTTTTAATTTAACTAAAACTAATTTCTAATTTTAACTATTTTAACTGCTTTGCGTCGCCATGTGGTGCCTCTTTAATATAATGTTAATTTTTATTGCATTTTATGTTGTCTTTCTGATGCTGACCTAAAAGAAAAGATTACAGTGAATGTTAGTTAATGAACTACAATGAAACGAGTATGTGTGTGTGTATATATATATATATATATATATATATATATGTATATGTATAATTATATATTTGTATTCATATGTACACATTTCCTGCAATTACGGGCTTTCAAAGCAGAGACTTCAATTTATTAAAATTTTAATTAATTTAAATTTTGTAACCAAATAAATGAATAAAAAAATGATGATAACGTCATAATAACCGAAAGAGTTCAAAGAATTTCATGAGAAAATCTACATTAAAATTCGTAAGCATTTATAATTTCAATAATTTTTATGTGACGGTTATATATATATATATATATATATATATATATATTATATATGAGGGAATTATAAATTCCGGGGTGAATAATTATGATGTCTTGTTTAGAAGGATTGGATATATATATATGAGTAGCGGGACAGGTACTAAGAACGTTCAAAAGAAATGACTGGACAGTAATGATTTCCCTGCTAAAAACACTGATTAAACCGAAACTTGAATACTGCTCAGTTTTGACGTCCTCATATAAAAAGGAAGAAATTAACAAACTATAAGAAACGCGGAGACATTTCACAGCAAAGAGTGATGGCTGCAAAGAACTCAACTACTGGGAAAGACTACATAAACTAAATCTGTACTCCCTGGAAAGAAGGAGAGGTACACCATAATCTACATATGGAAAATGATCGAAAAACTAGTACCAAATCGCAAACTAAACCCAATTACTATTCAAACAACAATGAAAAATAGGAAAGACAGGATGTGTAGTGTTCCCAAATTAAAGGCCCGACAAGGGACCTCCTCATCACTGAAGGAAAATAGCTTGGTTGTCAGGGGACCAAGACTTTTTAACCAGCTTCCTAAGGACCTCAGAAACGTTACAGGGGTCAAAGTTGAAGTCTTCAAGAGAAGATTAGATGCCTGGCTCAGGACGGTACCAGATGAGCCGGGTGTACCTGGCTATGTACGGTGGAGAACGCAGAAAGCAACTCGCTCCTACACCTAGAGGCGGAGCTCACCAGCTTGACCTTCGTGTGAAGAGAGACCAACGCACGGAACAGCAACGAGGTTAATGACGTATGTAATATTATTGTATTAAAAAAAATGTATAATCGGGTTTTGTTTGTGTTGTGGGTCTTGTTTTCCTCGCATCACAAATTTTATGTTATCTGAGGTTGGCGTTCTTCTCTTCCGGGGTGTAGATTCGTACCTCTTCCCTACTAGTTCAGTAGTTCACCCAAATTGTAAACCACTTTTGTTAAGGGTTTAAATAAAGACGGGGGAGGGGGAGGTTTCCTACTGGTTCGTTATTATATAACAATCTTTATAACGAATTAAAAAAATTAATGGAAAAAAACCACAACGTTAAAATCCAATAAAATTACCTTAATAATATGCAATTACTCAATCATTGAATCAAACAATCAAATTAATCCCATTAAAAACCCAGTAAAGTTACTTTAAGAATATTCAATTATTAATTACTAAATCAAATCATTAAATTGATCCTTAAAATTAAAAAATATATAGTTAGGACTAGAAAATATAAACATAAATAAGATAATTAAATTAATTAAGGAAAATAATTTCAGCCTTTATTTCAATTAAAAAATTACTTTGAGATTCTATTCAATTAATTCCGAGTCAAAACTGAATGGAAAAATAAGACTCAAAATAAGCGAAATGTTTATTGTATTTTGAAGAGTTTATTCGCACAAAGTAATTTCTTTTCCTTTCAAAAATAAACAAAAGTTATTATGAATATTTTCATTATTCTTTAAATTTGAGCAAAAATATATAGGGTGAGCGAAAAGTCCCTGTGCACCTGTCCACTTCCAACTCAGTGCGGGTACAGGTTCACTACACTTCTTGCAGGTGTACAGGAACTTTTCGCTCACCCTGTATTTAGTAAAAAGAAAATGTGAGGAAAAATCGAAATACTGTAGAAAGTTGTAGAAAATATGGGTACAAGAGAAAATAAACACAACTCTCATTTTATATTCTATCTAATCAAATGAATAAGATATCTTCACTGTAAAATTGTAATAAAAATATGTTAAGTTGTGTGCAGAAATATATACGTTTAAGCTTTTGTGTTTTTCATTCAAATTGTGCTAATGTATATTATCGCCTTACAGCTCTGAACTGAAGCTATTTCCGGTAACATCATAGATATTTAAAGCACTAAAGGTTTATAACATTTACTGAAAATGTTGTTTTCAACATATATATATATATATATAATAATATATATATATGATGAATAAAACCACGAAGGTACGTCGACGATATTTTGTGTATCTGGCCCATGAATCGTGACCTGGATAGCTTCCTCCTTCAGTTAAATGATCAAGTCCCCTCCATTAAGTTTACTTTAGAAGTTGAGCAAGACAATTCAATCCCATTTTTGGATGTGCGTGTACATAGGGAAAAAATCAACGGTATTGGAAGTGATTTGTGTTATCCATCTGCGTTTATGGAATCTTGTCTCAACAAGGCAAAACGAACTTTCTATCGTGTCAATATTAACACACGTACTTTGTCAAAAAATATTTTAGTACTTCCATTTTTCCCGGGCTTTTTAGGCATTGCTAATGTACTTAAACTTTTGGATATTAATGTAGTATTTTCATATAACAATATTGTGAAAAATATCATAGTAAAAAATAGCCCTACCAATAATTCAGGCATTATCTATAAAATTGGTTGTAAACAATGTGATTCCTTTTACATAGGTCAGACGGGAAAGGATTTGCACACACGTATAAAACAGCATCAATATTCCGTTAGAACAGGACAGTTGTCCAGTGCCCTTTTTGTCCATTTGTCAGAGTTAGCCCACTGTATTGATTGGAATAATGCTTCAGTTTTATTCCATTCAAGCAACATTGTTAATAGAAATATTCTTGAGTCTGCCATTATCCAACTTTCAAATAACTTCAACATAAGCAAAGGTCTTTTTCAACTCGATCCTGTTATTTTGAATTCCTTTAAAACAGATTTAGATAAGAAGGGTAAAACATTAAATCTTTGGTAAACTTGTCTTCTACTTTATTAACTTTTAATTTGTATTTTATTTTTTTATATATATCGAAACCTGACCATAGGCAGCAGTGTGTTAAAACCCGGGCAGAGTTCCAGTATAAATTTGTATTTTTATAATCCATTTGATCTTGTGCTAAAAATCGATATTTTTCCTTACAAATCTGTACGCCTCACTGGTAATCCTTTAAGGTTTTAATTTTTAATTTTTTATTTTTACTTCTCTGTTTATTGTATATATATGTATGTATGTATGTATGTATTGTATATATAGATATGTATGTATATATATATATGTGTGTGTGTATGTATGTTATTTATTTTTTCTTTTTTTCTTTCTGTAACCTATATATAGGCTTAACCTTTTTATGTACTTCAGTGTTCCTGAGGATGTCATTAGACGAAAGCGCTTGAGCACCATTTTGTGTTTCCTTTCCTTCGTGGTTTTATTCATCATAAATATTCTTCACGTGTTACTTTCGTGAAATAATTTTCATATATATATATATATATATATATATATATATATATATATATAGGTAGATAGTTTATTATATTTTAATGTTTGTTATATTAATACTTTGTATTATTATCAATAATTTTTTTGAAAGTTCTTTGAATATTTACATTACTAAAATTGTCAGTGTTCTTTCAATGTTTAAATTAAAGTGCGAAGTTTTTATATTTTGCCTAATTTCATATACGGAATACCCCGCGATACGCCGGTCCGCGATCCAACGATCCGCTTCCTTGTCTTTTATAAAGTTAGACCCCAATTCGCAATACGCCGCCAAAAAATCTGTATTTATGACGGAAATTGTCTGTGCCGCTATTTCTAGCCTCAGTTTAAACTAAGCCTAGTTGAGGTTTAGCAAAATTGTGGGCGGAACTTATACTACCTGCCGCCAGTCTCTGTTGTTTAGTTCACTGCTCAAACTTTCGCTGCACGGTTTCTTCAGGCGAACTCCAAAAAACGATCCTGGCACTCCGTTAGCATAACTCCAACACCAACTTCGGGCCTCCATATGCAGTCTTCTGCACCATTTCTGGTGAGTGTTAAATAATTTTTAATCTATTTATTATATTCATTTACTGTTAAAGTTATGTTTTGGGGCCGAAATTGGGTTGAAAAATTTTCGGAGAATATATCCCTTATTTATAGTTATATCTATAGTTTATATAGTTATAAGGCTATCTATAGGAAATTGAGATCCGCGATATAACGATTCGCCCAACGACGCATCTTTCAAGAACGTATATCCGTCGTATCTTGGGGTATTACTGTACTCATTTCCCTGTCGTTGGAGAGTGTGGTTATCCATCAATGTGTTTTAAGTGTACATAGCATTTTTTCATATTTTCCATACATAATTAGAACTTGCTGAAGAAAATGTATGTTATTTTCTTTTAAGTCTTTTTATTTCCTTGAATCTTGCTAACTTGTTTCCATGACTTGGAAGAAATATATGATATCCATCCGAGGTATAGCTAGCTTCGCTCCGAAAAACGTGTATAAAGTCCCAAATAAACTTACGAAAAGGAAAACCTTCCAGCAGAATACTGTTCTCATACGTTTTATAGTTAATTAATATGACTACTTCTCTATATTTATCACTGATTTATTACATTAACTCCAAACCCAATCGTTTAATCATGCTATCCTGCATAACTCACCATTAAACTTGAATGATTAAACCCAAAATATTTTAAAATTCTATGATAAAATCCCTTAAGTTTATCTCATAACTATAAATAAGTTATTTTAAATGCAACCTGAGGAAATTACTTATTAATTTTAAATCATTCTATGTTGAATTATTCAGAATGACTAATATTTGGTAATACTGGGAATTAATTAGTATTTATTAATTCAGGGGTTTCCATCCATGGGGGATATACAGGGTGTCCGAGAATTATCTGTACAATTTTTGGCTGTTATTAAAAGTCAACGATGAAGTGTAGAAATTCCAGTGTTGTCCCATTTTACAGAGAATCTCATTAAGTTTTTTCTGATACCAAGTTTTGACAAGTTTTTTTAGAAATTCCAGTGTGTCCTAACATTATCTGTACAATTCATCTTTTAATAAAATTCTTGATAACACACGTAAAATTCTTAAACAAGATTATTTAGAATCTGTATTTTCAAAAGTTTCTTTTATTAAAGTAACGTTGTTACAAACATTCGATATGTGCACCATTAGTGATTCGCAAAACATCCAATCGATACTCCAAATGTTGCCATGTACGCTGCAGCATATCCACATCAATTCGCTCAATAGCAGCTGTGATTCTTGCTTTTAAATCATCAATGTCTGTCACCCACGTACATTTCTAAAAAACTTGTCAAAACGTGGTATCAGAAAAAACTTAATGAGATTCTCTGTAAAATGGGACAACACTGGAATTTCTACACTTCATCGTTGACTTTTAATAACAGCCAAAAATTGTACAGATAATTCTCGGACATCCTGTATATATACTGTATATATAATTACTCGTATATACAGGAATGGTGTTACATCCAGTTTACAGACAAGTCAAAACCATCGACACACTACCTAATTAGCTTAATTTAACGTAGCTTAACCTAGCGTAACCAAACTGGGCATATATAACCCAATTTAACATGATCGGACATGAATAATCATAACCTAACGTAGCAAGTCTCGCAGAAATTAATGACAAGAGCTATCGATTGGAATCAATAATGTAAATATTCTCTTTTTTATAAAATTTTTGTAATATATAGTATGACTGTTTTATTTAATCTGATATAAATTTATTTAATTTTTTATCTGTCCGGAATGTTTCTTTCACGCATGTAAGTACTAGGGTTTCTCCTTATATGCAGCTTTCTTCATCCCGGGAAATCCTGGGAATTTCCGGAAAAATGAAGCCAATTCCCGGGATCCCGGGAAATCCAGGAAATGGTTGTATATAAATTATAAGAGAACGGTAATTTTTTTTATTGTTCAGTGATAAAATACCCTTTTAGAATTGGGATAACCAATTACTTATGCCTAGATGACTACTTTTGCATTGTAAGACTTGAATTGAGTTTACCAATCAGTGGTAGCTATTTATTAAACAATATTTATCATGCTATTCATTTGCAGGGGACAAATAAAAGGCTAAAATATTATATTCCTTTAATTATAATTAAGTGCATTTGCAAATAAAAAAGAAAAAAAACTTCATTAAAAAAAAAAAATTATACCTTTTAGCTTAAAATATTTTAGCTTAAAATATTTTAGCTTAAAATATTTTAGCTTAAAATATTTTAGCTTAAAATATTTTAGCTTAAAATATTTTAGCTTAAAATATTTTAGCTTAAAATATTTTAGCTTAAAATATTTTAGCTTAAAATATTTTAGCTTAAAATATTTTAGCTTAAAATATTTTAGCTTAAAATATTTTAGCTTAAAATATTTTAGCTTAAAATATTTTAGCTTAAAATATTTTAGCTTAAAATATTTTAGCTTAAAATATTTTAGCTTAAAATATTTTAGCTTAAAATATTTTAGCTTAAAATATTTTAGCTTAAAATATTTTAGCTTAAAATATTTTAGCTTAAAATATTTTAGCTTAAAATATTTAAAGAGTCAATCAACATTTTAAAATAGCTTCTTAAAAAACATAAACAATCGATACTTCTATCATTAAGACGAGTTTTCAACTTGGTGATAAATAAACCTGCTGCAGAAAAGGCTCTTTCTGATTCAACAGAGGTTGGCGGAATGGTTTTCAGTGCATCAAATAAATTCATGATGTTTGAAGTTCTGTTCCCTATTCTCGAATAACTACAGTTCTTGCTTCAAATGCTTGCTTAAACTCTGAGCAAGATGAGTTGCCCACGATCGCTAGATAATATACTGAGACTCGGTTCCTTGTATTATACGCAGCGCTAGCGACATTCCCTCAGCCAGTTTTTGGCATAAGGGCCCACTTTTAGATTGCTCTAAGTTGCTAATGCTAGTAGATGTTCATTTAAGAAAGCAGAAAAGTAGAATAAAATGTGGTAAATATTATGCAGTCTTCTTTAATTCTACCCAAGCGCCTTCTAATAACAAAAGAAAAACAAATAAATCAATAAAAAATAAATTAAGTCTTTAAAATTCCGGGATTTCCCGGGATATTTGTCCAATTCCCGGAATTTTCAAATCCAATAAAAACAGCCGGGATCAGAAACTCTAGTAAGTACTCAGATTCAAGCATGTTTCGTTCTACGGATTTCTGTTAACCTTATATTTTAATTCTTGTAGTTGATTTCGCCGTGTCGTCCTGTCGTTGTTAACTGCTTCGAATGCTAGTAGTCGTGTAGTCGATTCCCACGCGTAAAACTGAATTCGATGTTCTCGTAACCTTCGTAGTCATAAAATGTTGTCGTTCCTTGACGTTTCCTTCTTTTATTCAACGACGAATCTTTGTAAAATCTCTTCAACCAGAAAATCTTGTTTCGGCGAATACGTAAATCTTGTTCATTCATCAAATTGTTTTTATTCTTCGTGTTTTTCATACAAATTATCATCTTTTCTTTCTTTAACGTAACAACCCTTTCCCCTCTAAAATGTTATAGGTGAAACGGTGGAACACCAGATAAATAAAATCGTAACTGGGACACATCTGACACCATTATTCAATGAGAAAAAAATGTCTAATCGTGTTTTGTTTGCTTGTGTTATTGTGAGTGGTTTGTTTTCTTTACACCACGAATTTTATGTTATCGGAGGTTGGCGTTCTTCTCTTCCGGGCTGTAGATTTGTACCTTTTCCCTGCTAGTTCATCCAAATGGTAAACCACTTTTCTTAAGGGTTTAAATAACGAGGTAGATATGCTATGTGCATTAAGTTTTATTTAACTAGTATAGTGAAACTGATTGACAGGTAGGCTTATTTTTTGGTCTCAGAGCAATCCCCCTCCGCTGCTGATGTGTGTGTGTCCTCCTCCTCCTCCTCCTCTGTCTGTACTCCTGATTTTCATTTAGGCTTTTTTAATAGACTCGCATCATAGACTCGGAGATGGTACTTGTAAAGTGGAAATATTTAATGCGTAAACAGATTCTTAAGAAAGAAAATGCGTATTAATAATTAATTATTTGAAATCACAATAATTTTTTTTTATTTCCTACTGGATTATCATTACACATATATATATATATATATATATATATATATATATATATATATATCCCTTTGCTTTGTCCGGAGCTATAGGGCGCGTTCCTCTGTGGCGAATGTGGGAATACACCTTTCTTCGGTATAAGGGCTTTCTCTGCCCTCGTGGACCATTGGGCCCGTCTGGGGACCCGGCTGATCTCCTGCTTCTTTTTCTTCTTTCTCCTTTAACCCATTCTTTCTGGCTTCTCCATGTTTTTTTGGCGTTGTCTTTGGACCTTGATTTTGACCCTTTCCTTGGCCCTTGGGTGTGGGAGGTGGTTGCCCTGCACCCTTGTCGCTTTCCAACCAAACCCAAACCCTGTCCCTGCCACTTTTCACCGCGCGTTGGATGAGAGTGGCCGCCTTTCAGGCACAGGGACTGGGTGCGGGTGTGTATACCCCTGCGTGACATCCATCGGCGGTGGGACCAAGTGTGCCCACACTTCGCCTTTCCCTTGTTGGAGTCGGTGGTGGCTGGATGCGCGCGGGGGATGAAGTTCTTTTTTGTTTAGCTATGGACACTTCTCCCCTCCCGGCTTACGACTACTGCTTCTCATTCCCGGACTACTACTTCTCTCAACACTCGGTGGTGGGCAACCAGGCCCTCGAGTCCTTTACCACTGCAAGACCGCAACCTAATGGGGTTGACCCCCCTGTGGAAGCGGAACGCTTGCACTCTCCTTTTCCGTTGCCGACCCCAGTCCGTCCCTCGACTACGCCTTGGACCTACACTCCTAGAGCAGGGGCCTCGCCCCAGCCCACTTCAGCCACCTTCGGGCAAGTCAAGTTCCACCGAGGACTTGCCCCCACAACCCGGCTTCTTGCTCTCCCATATGCCCCCCTCACCCGCCGCCAGCCCACCTCCCCGCGGAGAGAGCCTCGCGGCGGACGGGGGAGCCGGCATTCACGGCCGTCCTACCGACCGTTGAATATTCCAGTACATTTCGACTCTACAGCCTCCCTCTCCCTTCCAAGTATCCACAAATTCCTGGTGATTCGGCCTACATCTGGGTCCCTCCCGAACAACTCTGAACGGACGTTCCAGGCGATCCGAACCCACAGCAACTCCAGCCGCTATGACGTACGCCCACAGAGGGATGGCTCCCTCCTCGTAAAATCACGCTCAGCCGCAGAGACGAAAGCCCTACTCTCCATCACTGAGGTCCTTGGATGCTCGGTGTCCGTTTCCCCACACCCTCGCCTGAACCAGAGTCAGGGCACTATTTACGCCACCCGCCTACTGTCGGTCGCAGTGAACGAGCTCCTGGAGGATCTCGCACCCTAAGGAGTTACTAAGATCTATCGTTTCACATCCCGACAGGGAGGCACCCCCTCCCCCACCCCACGTCTGCTCCTTACTTTTAACTCACTAATTCTCCCTGGCCGTATTGTATGGGGTATGGGAGACCGCGCCTCATGCGAGTTTTCTATCCGCCCATACGTCCCAGACCCGACCCGTTGCTTCAAATGCAATAAATTAATTCGGACACGTCAGCTCTGCTTGTCGACAGCCGCATCCATTATGTGTTCACTGTGGACGACTCGCCCACCCTGACAGGTGCCCCAACACACCCAAATGCTCGAACTGTGAAGGCGCACATCCAGAGCTGGGCAGTATTTAAATACATTTGTATTTAAATACATATTTAAATACATTTGTGTATTTAGGACTGTATTTATAAATACATTGTTTTTCATGTATTTAAATATAGTATTTAAATACTTTAATGAGTATTTAAATACAATGTATTAAATACTCAAAATATAAAAATGTAAATACTTTTACTGGTTTAATACACGTTCTGTACTACAGAATGTATTGGCATTTCTACAAGATTCCGATCGGACCATCAACAGTTTGGAAAACATCCTCTCATAAAGAGACTGTTCCTCCGCTATAACACGACATTACCATCTTCGGCACCGGTAGAGCGAATATTCTCATTCGCGGGAATCACTTTGACTGCCAAAAGAAACTAGATCTTTCAGACAAACTTTTGAAAGATTGGTTTTGATCCGCAGCAACCGTGAAATAAAAGAGAATTCGTAAGGTGCTTTCTTTTATGTTTACGTTTGTCTCAGCTACTCATTAATTGTTACTCATTTTGCAATGATATAATGAGTATAATATGTCACTGGTTGAACATCGTAAGTTCTAAGTTCTTTTGTTTTTGTTTTGTTCTAACAAGGGAAATATATAATCGGAAATTAGATTGTACTATTTCTTTATCCTTTACCAAGCATTTTATATTGTTGTTACTCATGAATTAGTGAATGCATATGTTAAAATTTGTATGTATTTGAAATGTATTTACAAATGTATTTAAATACAATTGATGTATTTTGTATTTAGTATCTAAATACATTCGTAAAATGTATTTAGTATTTAGTATTTAAATACATTTCTCCCATGTATTTAGTATTTAGTATTTAAATACATTCAATGTATTTATTGCCCAGCTCTGCGCACATCCCTCTTCATCCCGAGAATGCCTTTTCTTCAGGTTCGAGAAGGAGGTCCGAGGCCTACAGGTGACGGACTTCCTTAGCCCCCGTGAGGCACGCGACAGGGTGCGGAGTCGGGAGGTGAGGCCGGGGGTGTCCTATGCCGCTGCTCTCGGCTCTATCATCTCGGCACGCCGCCTGGCCTGCCGCCGAAACCCCCCCCAGCCACTGCTTCCTGTTCCCCACATAGCAACTCCTCGCAGGACCCGACGGTCCCTGTCCCCCCACCGTTCCTCTTCTTCCCGCACTTCACCTACCACGAATCCCCCAGGAGTCTGGGACCAGGGTTTCCAGGTCCCAGCCACCTCAAACCCTGCCTTCCCAGTACTCCCTGTACACGCCCGAACCTGCCGCCCGGAGCAAGCCGTCGAGGCGGAGACACCGGAGCGTGTCACCAGACCCTCCGGCCTCCCAACGTCTCTCTCCCTCTTCCCCTAAGACCAAGAAGACGGCTCGGACCCTTACACCGCCCACCACGCCCACTATGTCCATCTCTCCCCACCGTAGAAGTCCCACCGTTCTACCCCACAGACTCTGACAATAGTGGCCGAAATCCACGACCCACCCTGTACGACGAGACCAAGCCCAGTGGATCCAGTGGATGCGGCTCTGGCGCAGCTGCACGGTGTGACCGAGGGAAGCTCGGCTGCGCCCACGCCCATGAGTCTCCTGGATCTGCCCTTGCCTCCTGGTGCCATTTTCTCCACCCCTCCACGAGACCACTCTGGTTCACCTCCTTCCACCCCCATCGTACCTACCCCCCCAACATCCGACCCCCCATTTATCAGCTACCCTGAGTACGCCCTCCCCACGCCGCCCCGGCGCCCCCCCCCCCCCCCCCAGCCCGACAAGGCACTTCCGACCCGCTCAGCCCACGATGTTCCTCTGCCTGCCGTGATCCACGCCTCCGGTCTCGCTCGGCCGACTCGACCCCGCAACCTCCGCAGGGTTCGACAGGCCGACCGATTCCTTCCCTGGTGAACGGTAGATAGCCAGCCATGCTCCCGACCCAGCCTTCAGTTTCGCGAACTCCAGATCCCCTTCACACTCCAACCTCCTAGCGCCTACACCTTTACCCATCCCCCTTCATCAACTAATGGATCCCCCGAAAACCACGATAGTCCACTGGAACTGTCGAGGAATCTTTGCAAACTATGAAGGCCTTAACTCCTTGATTGCCACTTCCCGTCCGGTGTGTGTCTGTCTCCAGGAGCTAATCCTGGGGACCAGGTCCATGCCCTGCCCCACTGGTTATTTCTGCGTCGCCACCCCGCCTCCTACCTGCACTCGAAGGGGAGCTGCCATCCTCGTCCACCACGCAGTCCCCTTCTACAATCTCTCCATCCGGTCCCCGCTACAGGTGACTGCCGTCCGGCTCTCCCTGGATAGACAGTACACCATTTGTTCAATCTACCTTCCCCCCCACGCTCAAGTCTCCCGCGACGACCTGGTGGAAGTCGTGGAACAACTCCCCAGGCCCTTCCTACTACTGGGCGATTTCAATAGTCGTCACCCCTTGTGGGGCGACACACACACCTATATGGCCCCAACCCTGATATCCGTCATGACCGAGCTCTCCTTCGAGTGCCTCAACGATGGCTCTCCTACATTCTACCATGCCACCACCTGCACTCCATCCTGTATAGACCTGTCCCTCGTATCAACTGATGCCCTCCTAGACTTCACGTGGCAAGTCCTCCGAGAGGACTATGGCAGTGACCATCTCCCCATTCTACTCACCCTCAATCGACCCGACCAGACCGTACGGGTACCGGTAAGGTGGGTTACCACCAACGCGAATTGGGCCCGCTTCCGCGACAACACATATACCACCCTTACAACTGCCCACTTCCCATCCATCGACGGTGCGTCGCATACTTCGAGTCCGTCGTTCTAACGGCCGCAAGCACAAGCGTACCACAATCCTCCGCCTACCCCCGCGCCCGACGGGTTCCTTGGTGGACCCCGGAGTGCGCGGAGGCCGTGCGCGCCAAGAAGAAGGCAACTCGGCGCTTTTACCGGACGCGACTCCCCATCCATCGCACGGAAATGCAGCGGGTCAGGGCCATCGCCCGCCGCACAATGAAGACAGCGCGCCGAGCCTCTTGGCGTGCCTTTGTGTCCGGCATTACCGTCAACACACCTTCGGCTACCATCTGGAAGAAGGTGCGGGGCGTCGAGAGGCGACATGTCCCCTCCCGACCCCCGGTCCTCCGGACAAACGACGGACTCCTATGTGAGCCCAAGTCGGTGGCAGACCACCTTGCTTCTACCTTCGCCGCCGTTTCTTCCTCTGCAGCCAATCCCGTACCCGCCCCTGACGATAGCCCCTCCCCACCGTCCATAGACAGCACCTACAACCGATTGTTTACCATGCGTGAACTACAGACGGCACTGGCCTCTCGACGATCCCCTTGCCCCGGCCCGGACGGTATTCCGTACGGCATGATCCAACACCTCCACTCTACCTTACAAATTTTCCTGCTAGACTTATACAATCGCATATGGATAGAGGGTGCCTTCCCCTTTAGGTGGAAGGAGGCCCACGTCATCCCTATCCCCAAGCCCGGCAAAGATTCCCTGGACCCCACAAACTACAGACCAATCGCCCTGACATGTTGTGCCTGCAAGATCCTCGAAAAAATGGTCGCTACGCGATTATCGTTCGTCCTTGAACGTACCAATTCCTTCCCGTCTACCCAGTCCGGCTTCAGACAATTCCGCTCCACCACTGATCCCCTCCTGCTTCTCAGCCGAGACATACAGGATGCCTTCGACAATAGACAGTTCGTACTGTCAGTTTTCTTCGACATCCAGAAGGCCTATGACACCACCCGTCGAGCAATGATCCTCGGTCAGCTCCGACATCTGGGCCTTGTCGGAGCCATGCCTACCTTCATCAGGGGCTTCCTTACTTCTCGGACCTTTAAAGTCCGGGTGGGCTCAGTCCTCTCTGACACCTTTGTGCAGGAGGACGGGGTCCCACAGGGAAGCATCCTCAGTGTTCTCTGCTTCTCTGTCGTGATGAACACGGTCTCACAATGCCTTCCACCCACAATCCGCTCTTCCATCTACGCGGATGACCTTGCAATCTACTTCGCAGGGCGAGAACCGTCTGTCGTTCAACGGCAAATGCAGCTCGCCATCTACCGGGTGGAGAGGTGGGCGACGTCGGTGGGTTTCCGCCTCTCCATCCCTAAGTCCAAGTGTATGGTCTTCAGTAGAAGAAGACCCACAACCCTTCCTCTACCCTCTGTTACATTATACGGCAGTCCTCTTGAGGTGGTACCCTCCACGCGTTTTCTGGGCATGACCCTAGACCGACGGCTCAATTGGGTTCCCCATCTCAAGCACCTAAAGCAATCCCTTCGACGCCCCCTCGCTCTCCTGGATCACCTCTCTCACACCACATGGGGTGCAGATCGACGCTCTCTTCTTCGCCTTTATACTTCCATAGTACAGTCGAAGCTGGACTATGGTAGCGCAGTTTATGGTTCAGCCTCCAACGCCCGCCTCCGTATCCTGGACCCGGTACTTAATAGAGGCCTCCGCCTCGCCACCGGTGCTTTCCGCTCCTCCTCCAGCCTCCATGTGGAATGTGATCATCTCCCTCTCGCCCTCCGACGGGGTCTACTCCTCATGCGGACATACCTCCGTGCACAGAGGCTACCTTCTTCGCTTCTGGGCACGGCGGTTTTAGAACTACCACCTCAGGGACGGAGCTGGCACTTCACTGAAGCGGTCCGCTCTTTCCTTGATCTTTTCAACATGCCCGCCCCCTCAGTTATCCCCATTTCATTCAGCATCTACCCCCCCTGGATCCTAACCCCTATCAAGTTCTGCAAAGATCTGTGTTCCCTACCGAAGACTACCACGAGCGCCATGATATACAGGTCACTTTTCCGCGAACACGCAACCCAACACCCGGACGCAATCGCCATTTACACGGATGGTTCCCGCTCGGAAGCTGGTGTGGCCTCCTCAGCGGTGATTCTGTCCCAGCCGCTCTCCCGGAGCGTCGGCCTGCCCCGCGAGGCCTCCGTTTTTTCGGCGGAACTTTTCGCCATAACGGAGGCCCTCGATATTGTGCGCACCCACTCTGCCAGCTCTTTTGTCATTTATTCGGATTCCCAAAGTGCACTTCTCTCCCTAGAAAGATTTAACTCCCCTCACCCGCTCGTCTGTACCATCCAGCAGACCTTCCACTTTTAACGATCTTCCAACATAAGACAATCGCATTCTGTTGGGTCCCGGCTCATGTCGGCATCCAGGGTAACGAGGCGGCGGACCGCACAGCAAAGACGGCCTGCTTGCTGCCGGCCTCCTCCCGACCCCTCCCCTTCTCCGACTTCTTCCCGGCTTTCCGCTCCCACTTCCGCTCCATATGGCAGCGGGAATGGGACCAGGCCACACAAAATAAACTCCACACGATCAAACCGCACATAGGACACTGGGCTTCTTCATTCCACCGGTCCCGCCATAAAGAAGTAATCCTAGCCCGTCTCCGCATAGGTCACACCCGCATCACCCACGGACACCTTATGGCGAAATCGCCAGCCCCGCTTTGCTCTACCTGCCATACCCCTATCACTGTCTTACACCTTCTGGTGGAATGCTCAAAGTTGGCCGCTCTCCGTCGCAGGTGTTTCCCTCTCTCGGCCGAAAACCCCATACCCAACTGCCTACGATCTATACTCGCCGACGGCCCCCACTTTTCAGCGGAAGCCGTTCTCCTCTTCCTTACTCACTCCCATCTGCTCCATCGTATCTGAAACCGTACCCCTCCTACCCATTATCCATCGACTGACCCTTACTCATTCCCCTAGTCTACCGCCCCTAGCACAGTGACATCACCCACTCACTGCCTCGCCGAGATATGTACCGTCTCTTTAGGTACGAATCGGCGGTAAATCTGGAAAAAAAATAAAAAAAAAAAAAATATATATATATATATATGTTACACACAGACCATGCATGGAACACTGGAACATGCACAGTCTGTATGCAACATAAAATTTCTCGGGGGACCATTCTGGCAAGACTAGTCTCTATGCAAACATTTAATAATCAAAGCTTTCGACATATTGTAATGTCATCTTCAGGGCTAAAATGAGAAATATATATACAATTAAAAACCAAATATGAATTTAAAACAATTTTAAATATTACCAACACAAATACAACAAACTAAAAATTAAAACATTAATGAAATTATAAAGTTAAGTAATACAATTAAAATATAAAATATTATAAAAGAAACCCATAAAAGTGGCTTACCTTTACGATAACAGTAAATTTAAGTAAGACCATTATAAAATAATTTAGGGGGAACATTATTATGGATAAATTTAAAATGTAAAAGATTAAAATCTATAAAACTTTAAAAGAAATAAATTAGTTGCAAAAGTTACTCGATCACAGACGCAGCAGAGAATGAGAGATGAGAACAATGGATACAATTTGTTGAAGGACGTTAATTTAGTTGGTTGGTAAAGAAGATTTTTATTGAAAGATATTGACGTTATGGAATTGGGTATGATGAGTTATATCTGGTTTATGTTTGAAAATGAGTATTGTTTCAAAGAGGGCTAGATCGTGTTTGTTAGCTTTTGCAATTATTAAAAAGTTATTAGATCTAATTCGGTGGTCTAACTCAGGGATTCCCAAATTGTGTTCCGCGGAACACTTCTCACGGTATACAAGTGTTCCGCGGAACACCAATTTGGGAACCCCTGGTCTAACTGATGGGAGTGGAAACGCATATGCGATTGGGAAGGATTTATAAGTCTATTGTTAGTGCGACTACTAATACCCTTGTATTCATTGATACGGACTTGGAGTTGGCGTGTAGTCATGTCAACGTACAACGATGTGCAATCGCCACATGCACAGTATATAGTCGTATGAGGCGTCGCGAGTACGAGGGGCGAACTCGCCATATTGGCGAGTTCGCGAGTGTTCCACAAATGAATAGTTCAACCCTTCCCCCATCCACAGACAACTTGGTATAGCCAAATACCCTCGTCGTACGTTCAATACGTAGTTATTTCCAATACGTAGTTATTTCCAATACGTAATTTTCAATGCGTGCCCCTCGTACACAATAGTCACAAAGTTTAAACGCGTCTATCTCAAAACTGGTTTGGCGAGTTCGCCCCTCGTACTCGCGACGCCTCAATGTAGATAACCGATGAGCACAAGGGCTTTAGTATTTTATCATTAAATTTAAAGAAAGGGCGTAATTTACGTTCTAATATGAAAATACATCATCAGAAATTTCTGGATGAAATCTATTAATTAGTTTACTAGTTTTCATCTTTAACACAAGACTTTCAGGTCCACAATAGCGACGTTTAAAATATACACCCTTTTTTGTATTATAATTACGACGGTTTTAGTTTAATTAGCAAATTTTAAGTTGATGAATCTTTTCATTGCAGTGTTAATAAGTTTAGAAGGGAAACCACTAACCAGTGAAAAGTTTTTGAGGAATTCAAATTAGGTATGAAGGATATATTATAATGTCCAAAAGCGTTGAAATACCCGTTCTTCTGGTTCTGATTTATTGAACAAAAAAAACAATACAGTGTGGTATCTCCACTTCCAATCTTCTAGCACCCTTCAGTTCTTACAGTGACGACCCTTATTTTGACGCTCTGGACGAATCTGTTATGGCATGGACCGGACCAAACGTTGGATGGTTGAGCCGCCTTGTAAAGCTTGCCAGGATGTCTGTAGGTTTAATTCCAGTTCATTCCGGTTTTGTGGCTGACTTTTTCATACCGCCTGACCCGCAATCCTCAGAGATTCTCGACTGGGTTAAGAGCTGGTGAGTTTCCAGGCCACCCCAGTTAGAAGAGTGATGTTACGATCAGCCAACTACTACTTCACTGCTTTTGCTCCGTGACAAGGTCACCATCATCCTGGAAGAAATAATCTCCTGGAAACTAGAGTCGTGATGTCGGTAACAGATGGTCTCGAAGAGTTTCGAGGTACCATTTCGTGCTCATTGCTGTCCTTTCGGGTAGAATATGTAGGATCCTGTTCCTCAACCGGAAAAGCACCCCCCAGATGGCAACACACTCGGGATGCTTCGTCGTAGATAGTGTACACTCCGAGTTGAAACGCTCGCCTTCTCTTTTGCGGACATGGGTTCTTTCTTTGTTGCTAGAGTTGAAAATGGGATTCATAAGAAAGTATGACCTTTCATTAGTCATCCTCACTCCAGTCCTTAAAGTTATTACAAAATTTTAGACGGTCCTGAATGTTCTTCCGACTAAGAAGAGTCTTCGTTGCAGGTCTGTGTAATGACAAAGTATTCTCCACTAACTGCCTTTTAACTATGAGTGCTGATGCTTGCACTCCTGCTACAACACTGCTAGCCGTCTTTTCGCACAGACTGGACCAACACCGAAAGCGATCCTGGCGTTCTGAGCTGACTCTTGGCCGTCTTGACGGTGCTCTTGCTAACCGTCGTTCTTCTGCCACCTTTTAATGATCCTGAGACAGTGATAGGATTAGCGTAACCTCTGGCAGCAATCTGACGGCTGCTCAGGCCTTCCTGATGAAGGGCAATGATGGCTGACCGAGTTTCTGGCGATGTTTGGGGACCATTATGATCACGTCTGAAGTAAAGGATTAATTCATCAGTTTGTTCCTTTAAACTATCCTGCTCGACTTAAGTCGAGACAAAACTTCGGGTTTGCTTTAATTTCATTAACTGTCAGTTAATGGGATTAGTTTTATGCATCACATATTATCAAAAAAATGGAATGGCCCACGTGACTCACCGTAGAGTGGAACCTGAAGATTTGCTGAAATAATCATCCTTGCAAACCTAATCCACGAATGCAACTTGTACTTAACCTAATGCCTGATTCGGGGCATAGCAAATCGAAAATTCGAGGCAAATCACAGGTGCTTCAACTCTTTTGGCCATGTGTATACACACACACACACACACACACAGTAATATATACATATATATATATATATATATATATATATATATATATATATATATATATATATATATATATATGTGTGTGTGTGTGTAAATTAGGTTATTAGAATGTCGTTGAAATTACTTATCGACGAAATGTTTGTACAGATTCTCCTCCCAAAGGCATTTGAAATAATTTCCAAAGTTCTTAGAATAATTTTATTACTTTCTTGTAAGATATATATCGGAATGAACTCAGAATGGTCCCCCTGAGATCTTTTATGTTACACACAGACCGTGCATGGAACAAGGAACTCTTCTGGGGAAATTAAATCCACTATATTTCGAATAAGTAATGGTAAATGACAAATACTATAGTTTTTCTTTTTCATGATGTTAGGCAACGGGCTACTCGCAAAGAGGCCCCAAAATATAGCTTCCCTCACCAGCTATCTGCGTAGCAGATAGGATTCAGCTTTGGGGACAGGCTCTAGAGTTTACAGGTACACCTAGCCTACAATATTCAGAACCTCAGTATATGCAAGAAACTCGTTGCATTCACATCGGATTGAATACATCAAAGAAAATGGGGTAACTATTGTATTTTCAGCCAAAAACCAAAACTTAAACCTCAACTGGCAGAATTGAGCGTCCACTTTTTAAAGCACTTAACATGTCCGTTTCATGACGGGATTGAACTCGGAAAAAGAACTCATAAAAAAGAAAAACTATAGTATTTGTTATTTACCATTACTTATTCGAACTACAGGGTGTACATAAAGTCAGGATCTATTTTTGTGAAGCACTTGGAAATTATATGGAATTTAATCATAAAATGATAAAGTGGTAACATTTATTAAATAATTAAGAGTAGGATTCGACGTGACGCCCATCAGTATCCCTGCACAGCTCAAATCGTTCCGCAGCATTTCTAAACACATTCTGGAGCATTTGCTGGGTTATGTTATCTGCAGCAGTTCGTATACGTGTACGTAAGTTTTCAAGACTCGTAATCTTCGTCTGATAGACGTGCGATTTGATAAAGCCCATGCAGAGAAATCTAAAGGGGTTAAATCTGGTGATCTCGCTGGCCAAGGTCTTTTGTTGCTTCCGCGTCCGATCCAGCGATTTGGAAAACGTCCATTTAGATAATCCTGAACAATTTTGGCATAGTGACAAGGAGCACCATCATGTTGATAGACGACGGTACTAACAATCATATCCCCGTCGTCTATCAACATGATGGTGCTCCTTGTCACTATGCCAAAATTGTTCAGGATTATCTAAATGGACGTTTTCCAAATCGCTGGATCGGACGCGGAAGCAACAGACCTTGGCCAGCGAGATCACCAGATTTAACCCCTTTAGATTTCTTTGCATGGGGCTTTATCAAATCGCACGTCTATCAGACGAAGATTACGAGTCTTGAAAACTTACGTACACGTATACGAACTGCTGCAGATAACATAACCCCGCAAATGCTCCAGAATGTGTTTAGAAATGCTGCGGAACGATTTGAGCTGTGCAGGGATACTGATGGGCGTCACGTCGAATCCTACTCTTAATTATTTAATAAATGTTACCACTTTATCATTTTATGATTGAATTCCATATAATTTCCAAGTGCTTCACAAAAATAGATCCTGACTTTATGTACACCCTGTATAGTGGATTTAATTTTTCCAGAAGAATTCCTTGTTCCATGCACGGTCTGTGTGTAACATATGTATATAATGTATGTGTATATATAATTATATATATATATATCCTCACAAGGAGGAGATTGAGATTGTAGACACCAATCGACCAGGGAAGTACTTTGGGGTGGACGTTAGGCAGGAGACGGAATACTGGAACTCCCGTTACTCCAGTCACCATCCGCTTTAGCTGATCTTTCTCTATCTCATCTACCCTGTGAGCAATCCAGCATGCTTTCAAACATACTTCTCCCTCTATTGTTCCCTCCACATGCATGCATTTTACACGCTACACAATCTTTATAAAATTTATATAAAAAAAAAAAATAGCATTGTAGCCTCGTTGACTTTGATTTTGGTTCTTTCTTATAAAAATGGGCATTTTACGGGCACCAACCCTTGGCCCTTCCTTTCTATATAAAAGGAAAATATATATATATATATATATATATATATATATATATATATATGTGTGTGTGTGTGTGTATATTAAAGTGTTATATAACTGAGTATCTGATTGCTTATTCCATTTCTTCATAAAATATTTTAAAGTAAAAAAGTTGTCATCGAACTAAAATTACAATTTTTAATTGCGAGATTGACTCGGGTGATGTACGACTTCGTAAAACTAAAAGCCTCCAACCCCCAACCTCCTCCCCAAATTGAGGAAACGCAGGAGAAGAGGAGGGGGGAGGAAGAAAAGAAATGGGAGGAGGGGGGAGGAAGAAAAGAAAGGGGAGGAGGAGGGGGAGGAGGAAGAAGAAGAAGAAGTAGTAAGGAGAGTGTGTAAATATAAATTGAAAGGAAATAATTCGTTAGTTGAATTCTTGCTCGATAAAATGAATTATTAGGTTTATTAGAGGATAAGGGGACCACTGATACCTCCCTCCCTACCCATTTACCCCCGAAAAAAAACATTCGCTGAAAAACAGCAACCCGTCTCCCCTTTAAAAAGCAACAAAAAAAAAAAAAAAAAACAACTTCAACGTATTCGCGCAAAGTTATTAAAACATTTCGAATCAATAATTTGAGGTTAAAAAACTTGGTTGTGTTTCATTGGCCGGTGATTGACCTGACTCCTGTTCTTTGTCCAACCGAATTAAACGGCTTGTATAGCTTTTATATACGTCGTTAACCTCGTTGCTGTTCGTGCGTTGGTCTTTCTTCACACGAAGGTGAAGCTGGTGGCCCCCCCTGTAGGTCTGGCTTGGTGGAGGAGCGAGTTGCTTTCTTGCGTTCTCCACCGTACATAGCCAGGTACACCCGACTCATCTGGTACCATCCTGAGGCAGGCATCTAGTCTTCTCTTGAAGACTTCAACTTTGACCCCTGTAACGTTTCCGAGGTCCTTTGGAAGCTGGTTAAAAAGTCTTGGCACCCAGACAACCAAGCTATTTTCCTTCAGTATTGAGGAGGTCCCTCTCGGGCGTTTAATTTGGGAACACTAAACATTCTGCCTTTCCTATTTTCCAGTGTTGTTTGAATGGTAATTGGGTTTAGTTTTAGGTTTGGTACCAGTTTTTAGATCATTTTTCATATGTAGATTATGGTGTACCCCTCTCTTCTTTCCAGGGAGTACAGATTTAGTTTACGTAGTCTTTCCCAGTAGTCGAGTTGTTTGCAGCCATCAATCTTTGCTGTGAAATGTGTCTGCGTTTCTTCTAGTTTTTTAATTTCTTCCTTTTTATATGGGGACGTCAAAACTGAGCAGTATTTAAGTTTTGGTATAATCAGTGTTTTTAGCAGGGGAATTACTACTGTCCTGTCCCTTCTTTTGAACGTTCTTAGTACCTGTCCCGCGACTCTTTTTGCTTTGTTTATTGCTGTCTGATTTTTTGTCTCGAATTTGGCATCATCGGTCATTATTACCCCCAAGTCGACCGCTTTCGTGCTTCTCTGAATTTCATGTCTATCTGGAGCATAGCATGCAGTCTGTTTAAGTTCCTCATTTCTACTATATCTCAAGAGCTGAAATTTCTCGGTGTTAAATGTCATATTGTCGTCTTCTGATCATTTGTATATTTTGCTTGTGTCCCTCTGCAAGGCCTCCACTTCATTTGCATCGCTGATTTTCCTGCTGATCTTTGTATCGTCCGCAAATGATACTATACTGTTGCTGTTAACTCCACTGTTGCTGTTAACTCCACTGTCTATATCTGTTAACATGATAATGAACAGGAGTGGGGCCAGCATTGTACCTTGTGGTACTGAGCTGCGTACTTCTGAGTCTGATGATGATATACCTTGAATGTTGACGACCTATAGTCGTTCTCTGAGGAAGTTGTAGATCCATTTTCCCACTTTGACTGTTATTCCCATATGTTTCATTTTATCTGCTATTATACCATGATCGCACTTGTCGAAAGCTTTAGCAAAATCCGTGTATATGACATCATAGTTTTCATTGCCTTCAAGTGCATCTAGGACATTGTTATAATGGTCTGTAAATTGTGATAGGCATGATCTTCCCGATCGGAATCCGTGCTGATTTTCGTTGAATTTTTCCAGTCTCTCCAAGAAGTCGTAGATTTTCTCTGACTATTCTTTCAAATATTTTGGTGAGGTGGGACGTCAATGACACTGGTCTATAGTTCTTTGTTTGAGATGTATCCCCTCCTTTACATATAGGGACAATGTTTGCTCTTTTCAAGATGCTCGGTATTTCCCCATTGTCTAGGGATCTTCTCCATATCCAGTATAAGGGTATAACAATTTCAATTTTGCAGTTTTCAATTAATAGTGCGTTCCATTTGTCCGGACCTGCAGCTGAATGTGATTTCATTTGTCCTATAGCTCTCGCTACATCATCTGGGGTAAAATCGGTCTGTTATACATTCTCCTTGCAATTTCTCTTCGAAGAATGCCTCTATGTCAGGTATCGCTTTGTCACATTTTGGGGTACTGAAGACCGATTCATACTGGGTTTTCATTGTTTCAGATATTTCTTTTAGATCGTCTGTTAGTTCATTATTTCCTTTCCTTAAGGGCCCGATAGTAGCGCTCGTTTTTGTTTTCCTTTTCCCATAGCTGTAGAAGTATTTTGGATTTTCCTTTATTGCTTCTCCCTTTTCCTCTTCTCTCTCTGTATGGCCCTTTATCAGAGTTTGTATTTCCCTATCAATACTCTCCAGTTTTTCTTGTATTACTTTCCTGGCCTTGTTGTCTGCGCAATTTGCTAACTTCGTCGCTACTCTCTTTCTTTTGCGGAATATTATTCTCTTTTCTCTCTATAGCCAGCCATTCTCTCTTTCCTTTGGCTGTGCTTTCGAAGCATATTTTTCCAAAATTCTCAACGTCTTTCCTTCCAAGGTTGTTAGCGTTTCCTCCGTTGTTTTATCCTCTAAGACTGTTCTCCACTCTATTTGGGCCATGTGTGATCTGATTTCTTCCCAATTTATGGTCTTGGAGTTTAGGTTAAAAGCCCCAAATTTGCTTCTTCCTTCCGTATGTGTATTGTTTTCTAAAGTTATCGCCATATTTGTTGATAACTCGATTATTTTGTTGTCTGAGATAATAGTTGGAGTTATTTTTATATCGGCAATCAAGTTCGTGTTGTTTGTGAATACCCGATCTCGGCAGTTATTTTTCCTGGTATTTTCTGTTATCTCCTGTGTCAGCATGAACTCGTTTGTGAGAGCCATCAACATTTTTGCTTGCTCCTGGTTCTCTCTTGTTCCTCCCTTATCTTGCTGTATAAATATATTTCTACCCATCTTTTTGTATTTTATAAATGGGAAATTAAAATCGCCGCAGAGTATTATATTAGGGGATGGAGAGTTTAGGGACTTTATTAGGGTTCTGATATCATCATTGATATCCGAAAAATTTTCATTTGGTGAGTTTGGAGATGACTATCAGTACCACGTTTAGTTTCTCTATTTTCGCTGCAAGGGCTTCCACGAAACTGTTGGATTTACTTATTACCTTCTCTGTCATATGCTTCTCATGTGTCGGATATGGTGGTTATTCGTTACACCATCTCCGACTGTTTAAAGGTGTTCTGTATGTCGCTTCCTCGCACCAACAAGAAAGTTTATACCGTTTAATTAATCTGACTGCGAGATTCCGGAACAACGCTTTATACCCTTTGCCCAATTGCGTCCTCTCCCTCAGTCCATTGAGAGAATAGAGTGCCTTTCTCGGAAGGATATAAATTAAGAGTTTTCCTATTGTCAGCCTTTATTTCCAAGGTTTAGAAGCACTTTTAAAATACTAGATTTCTTTTACACTACAGAGTAATTAGAGAATCAAATCCTTAACACAACACTTGTTTAAAGAAATGGTAAAACGAAACAAATGCTTATATCAAAAAAGCTAAGGAGCCCAGCCGAATCGGCTGCCCCAAGGGCGAAACACCGACTGCCTGCCCGAAGGCCGAGGCGGGACACACTCACTGGTCTCTGTTTCCACTCTGCCCTGGAGAAATTCCCATGGTGCCACGTTTTACAAAAAGATTATTAAACTTGCAAAATCCTACTCAAATAGTGATATTAGCAAAAGAATTTATATAATTGGATATTAGCAAAAGAATATATATAATCGTAGTTTTATATTTAACTACTTCGTGATTTATTTTAGCCGAAAAGAACATTTAGAATTTAGGAATCTCTGTTTAAGATTATATATTGGCACACTGTTTTCGTTTTAGGGTTAAGAAAGGATACCAGACAATCCACTGGCATTGAGGCACTTATACAATATTAAAAACTTAACGGATTCATATTTTAATTTATACGAGCAGAATAATATCTTTTAAAGGATTAATACTTTAATTTATACAAACAATGATATCTTTAAATTTTAACATAAATTTATTTTCCTGTGGAAACCCTTTTCCACACATGTATATACAAAATAGCGCACCCCCTTTACGTCTCGCTGTTCTATCCGCTCTTAGTAAGTTAAATCCATCGATATGCAATTCTTTCTTATTGATAGTGTTCGCAGTTTCCTTGACAAATCTTTAAGATGTGTTTCTGTGAGGCATGGATGTCCGCCCTTGTTTCGTCCATAAAACGTTTCAGGTACGAAACTTTGTTTAAAGAAATGTTCGGTTTTATTCCTTGAATATTTGCCAGGACAATGTTTGTTCTTTGTTTGGCATTGCCCTTGTGATTTTAAGTTCGTTGTCCTTTGTTTCGCGTGTTTTGTAGCCTTGTGGTCCTCCGAGATGGATCCGCTCCCGCCTACCTGTTCTGGTAGCTTCTTGCCATGTAGCGTTCCGGCTTGAGGGTTTCCAGCTATCACATGCATATGCTGTATGAGACTTACCAGTCGTATTGTGTCCGAAATGTTGAAAAAATTGTGCCATTTGTGTTTTTGTTTGTTATTTAGGTACATATTTCTTATCTCACATTCCTTCTGTTGTCATTTGAAACTTGTCGGGATGATGGTGGTAGCATTTTCTCCTGCACTGGCAGGTTTCATATGTTGCGTAGGACTTGCAAATGACCGGATGGTAGAATTTGCATTTTCCACCAGATTTGCAGTGACCATTATTGTAAAAGTAGTTGCACAGAGGAGGGTGTTCGTAAATGCAGTCTCCTCCCTTATATCTGCAAATTCCTTTCACATAGTGTTTACATATGGTTTCTTCCCATTTTTACTTGGGGCCTTTGTTTTTGGTGTTTCAGTATTTCTTATTGTCTATTTGTTTTTTCCTACTGCTGTTAATGCCCTTTGTTTGAAATCTTTGGATTTGGTTTTGTGCCTCTGTTTCGTCTGTTGGTGCTTCTTTTATTTCTATTATTTCTGCTTTTTCTATGTTTTTCCTGTTCGTTTTTCGCAGTTTCCTCTCGTATTATCTTCGTTCCTTCTAATTTTTTCTCTGTTCGTTACTCATAAAGTCCTCTTTTGCCTTTTCCTCATAGTCCTCGTTCTGCTTCAAAATTGTAAACGAGTTTATTTCGATTATGCAGCTTTTGCAGAAGAACTTTATTCGTTCACTTATTTAGCGCCTGTTATAAGAGTTTCTTCGTCGCTCCATCTCAGGCATTGAAATTCGACTAAGGTCTGGCAAAGATCGCAGCGAAATGCCTTTGATTCATTTGTTTCTTTTTTACAGTATCCACAGGGTTGTATGAATTGATTTGCCATTGCCATGTTTCTAATGGTATGTAAATGATTGTGCACGAAATATTCACCTAATAAATTACCATTTTGAGTTAGGTATTTGATTTGACTTTAGAAATGAGGGAGGGAAAGTTTTTCCGTTATTCCGTGGGGTGGGGGATGGGTAATGTGGCATGCTGTAGGTTCTCACTGATTGGTGCCCTGGAGTGTACCACGGAGGATAACTGTTATAATGTTTCAGACCAACAAAACCCTAGGATCCACTCATGGCTGGTCTACCTAACTGTGTTCGTAATTGTGTATTGTGCATGTCCTCCGTGGTGGCGGAGGGGAACTACAATTTTACGTGGGTTCCGAACCACAAAGCCTTAAGTTTACTACCTTAAACTATACCCATTACCCAATCTATCAACATATGCGTCTAATTAATTTTTAAACATGTTTATAGACGTGCTACGAATTATTCCTTCCGGCAAACTATTCCACCTATTTGCTATTCTATGCGTAAAAAGGTTTTTGGCAACTGCTGTCTCGAACTTTCTACTTGTCAACTTACACCCGTTATTTCTAGTCCTATTATAGTGAGATATTTCGAAAAAGCTATCTCTATCTACGTTATCGAACCCATTCATAATTTTGAAAACCTGGATTAGATCACCTCTTAGCCTCCTAGTCTCGAGTGTAGTCAATTTTAACTCTTTAAGCCTATCCTCGTACGACTTTGACCTAAGCGACGGAATCATCTTAGTTGCTCGTCTTTGAACTCTTTCGATTTTGTCTATATCTTTTCGCATATGCGGATTCCAAAATTGGATCGCGTACTCCAAATGAGGTCAAACTATCGCGCGATTTGTACTCAAAATTCCGAGCTATAAAACCTAACACTTTGTTCGCCTTATTGACCGCTGCTGTACTTTGTTTCGCTACTTTTAAATCACCAGTGACTATAACTCTTAAATCTTTTTCCTGCTCTACGCTTGTTAACTCTTTCCCTGACACACTATACGCAAAATTACCGTTACGCGAACCTATATGTAAAATTTTGCACTTATCGACGTTAAATCTCATTTGCCATGTGACTGACCAATCAACGATTTTATTCAGATCTTCCTGGATTTTACCTCTATCTTCGTCATTAATCGCCCTACCACCGAGCCGACTAGGCCGACATCTAAATCGTTAATATATATAAGAAAAAGCAAGAGGCCCAATACAGAATCCTAAGGAACGCCGCTCGCTACATTAGCCTAACACGACTCCGCTCCATCAACGACCACCCTCTGTTTCCTATCTCGCAACCACTCTTCTATCCAATTTATTACTACACCCCTGATTCCATGAGTCAGTTTTTTTCAATGAGTCTTTTGTGCGGTACGGTGTCATACTCTTTTTGAAAATCTAAATACACTACATCAACCGCCAGATGACTATCGTAAACTTAACCCACGTTTTGAAAAAATTCTAAAAGATTAGTTAAGCAAGATTTGTTTCGCCCCAAACCGTGCTGCGTATTTCCAACCAAGTTATGCAATTCTAAGTGTTCGACTATACGATCCCTAATTATTGATTCCAATAGCTTACCTACAACAGACGTTAAACTGATTGGCCTATAATTTCACGCCGCACCTTTATCGCCTTTCTTAAAGATAGGTGTTACATTTGCCAACTTGAAATTATCTGATACACACCCCTCAGAAATAAACGCATTAAAAATCTTTGTTTGCTGCACAACAATGTTTTCTTTTCATTCCTTTAGTTGTATGGGATATATGGAATCCGGCCCCGGTAATTTACACATTTTCATTTTATCAATGTAGCGCATTACCTCCCCTTCACTAACCACAATATCATCCAAAATATTACCATTATCAAAAGGTATTATGTCTATGGCCGTACGGATATTCGTTACATCTTCTATAGTAAAATCTGACGTAGAAAATTCGTTTAGCAAGGTAGCCATTTCCTTGCTTTCAGAAACTAGCTCTCCATTAACATTTTTCAACGCCCCCAAGACACTTTTTACTGGATTTCTATTGTTGACGTATTGAAAGAATCGCTTAGGGGTTTTCTTTACCGTCACGAGCTATGGAGATTTCAAATTCGCGCTTGGACTTTTTATTACACTTTTCGCTTCACGCCTTAGAGATATGTAGTTGTTTCGTAATCACAAATTGTCTTTATCGCACTTATGTAGCCTATAAGCCCTATCTCTACTCTTTATAATGTCTCCTACTCTAGAAGTAAACCACAAGGACTTGTTTACTTTCGCACGCTTAATTTTGTACGGTACACATTTCTCATTTATAGTCTTAAATACTGTTTCAAAGGATTCCCACATTAGTTTTGCGTTGGAGATCCCCATTACGTTTTCCCAATTGACGTGTGACAATTCATTTCGAAATTTACAAAAGTCTGCGTGCTGGAAGTTAGGAATTTTAGTCGAGTTAGCTGGTTTCGAGTGACTTACTGAGAGGACAAACTCTACCATATTGTGATCGCTATTGCTTAACGGTTCTATTACTTGAAGATCAGTGATTAGCCTATCGTCCGTAGTTATTACTAAGTCTAAAATACTGTCCAACCTCGTCGGTTCACCAACGTTTTGAATAAGAAAGCTATCCTCTAGAAAATTAACTAAACGATTACCTTCCGCGTCTCCCTGCATTGTATCGTAATTCACGTTGGCGCAGTTAGTCACCCATAACTACGGCCTGCTCACTACCTATTATTCTCCTTAGTTCACTATATAACGCTTCGTCCGTATCAGATGTTTGATTAGGGGGCCTATATATAACCGCAACAACACGCTTGAAATCGTTCAATTTAAGTTCTGCTATAGTCGAATCTATCGGTTCTGGAATTGTGTGCTTTACTTCTATAACGTTCGCAATATTATCTTTAATATACAACATAACACCGCCTCCTCGCCTACCTATTCTGTTTTTAACAAAGTCTATAACCTCTAATTTGATACTCCCCTACAAAGTCACGTGTTTCAGTGCTAAGCCACGATTCATTTATCGCAATTAAACCATAGTCTTTACAAGCAATTAAAGAAAAAAAAAATCGCTTATTTTATTTCGTAGGCTACGAGCATTTAAGGATAGAACCTTCAAATTGTTTGTAATTGCGACACCTTCGCGAGCGCAGGGGAAATTTGAGGAAATTACGCTGGGACAGTTCGAGTTACGGCAGCCTGAAAAGAAGACAGTATTATGAAATAGTCTTCCTAAACGCGCAGCTCGAACGTCATTAAGATGAAGTCCATCTCCAAGGAACAAGTCCCTCCTGCCGTATAAACTGTTCCAAAAATTCGCAAAATGCACTCCTTCCTGTTGGCAGAGAGACTTTAGGTTATTATTGATATAGGTCGCCTTGCTGTAGAAATCGTTACGTTGGATAATTCGAGGAAGTATACCTGTTAAAACAATCTTATTAGTTTTTTCCTTTAGTCGCTCTAGTAAGTCCCTGTACCTAGCCAGCAGTTCTTCCGATCTAGAATTTAAAACGTTATTAGTACCGACATGAATAACATACGTTGTGTCCTCAGAGGTTCCGTCTGTAAAATGGTCAACACTATTAGTTATATCGTCCACCCTTGCACCAGGGTAGCAGTAACGGCGCCTACGACGAGGGTTTCTCCCACAGAATTCCTCGAGTTGCCCTCGAACAATGGAATCGCCAACGAGTCGTATTTCCGGTTCATCACCATCTTCAAAACCTAAAACAGAAAACTTATTGTTTGTTATTACTGGTAGACAAGTCTTAGGTTTTCTCAATGGTGCTCCATTACGCACTTGAACGAAGGGTTGGGAACTAGGGGAGGAGAGAGGGCTATTAGTTCTATTTATATTAGTAGAAACTGAGGCAGGAGGGGTCATAACTGGAGTCTCAAGGGATTCTAATTTTGCCATCAGGAGCATCACGCTTTCTTCAAGCCTCACTCTGGCCTCCCTCTCACGTTCTAACTCGTTCCTCAGGACTTCCATGCTTGAGCACCACCTGCAAACTAACTGTTCATTATTATTAGCCGAATTAAAGCCATTGTAAACGCGTAAGCGGCAAATTTCCCTTCACAGCGACTGCAAGTACTTGACGGGGGTGCCATGCTCTTAATTAATTAAAAACAAAAAACAAAAACGTGCGTTTGGAAATTAATAAATTACAACGTAGGTCTACCGCGTGCTTATTGTGCCCTCACCTGCGCAAGCCCGCAAAAATGTTTTTGAAACTCAGAAACAGGTTCTTGTAACACAAATTTATACTAAAGAATATTTACTTAATTAAGCTACCGATGAAAGATCTGTAAAAGAAAAAGTATTAATAAAACTTATCTGTTCGCTATTCGACCGACTTTTTTCCTTTCCGTTTTCCCACGGTGGGTGACCACACACTACTTCATCCCCCGTAGGAAGGGAAAATGAACCATATGAAACATTTCTCTAATATTCGAAAAACAAACAAGGCAAGCAAGGGAATTTCAACCTTATGAAACCTCATTTAGTAATAGATTCGGGAAACAAACAAGGCAAGCCACTTGCACTAGCCTTGGTTTAATCAAATAATATAGTAATGAATAAAGTCAATAAATGAAATATATTCGTTAATGAATGATTAGTAACACGAAGTAATTTAGTTAAGAATGCACCAAACACTATTTTTTAGAAGACACTTCAACGAAAACCACTTATTCAATTGGTAACACTGGACACTCTATAAAACACGTCTGTTTACAAGGAAAGACTGATCACATCAGGAAAGACTGATCACTGAGGGATATTGCTTTTCGATGGGCAGTTAGATTTCCTCCGAGAGAAAACACTCGGGAACAACGTTGTATAGATTAAGTTGCTTTAATTTTATTTGCTTTATTTTAACAAACGCCGCTATTTCACCACTTAAATAGGCATACGACTGTGTTCACTGAATATTCACTCAAAAATTGGCACTACTTAAAAAGGATTTACTGCAGAATTTTTATTGTAATCTTACTTTTATTCGGACTTTCCAACGAAACACGTGTAACAGTGGGCAGGAAAACTTAGATGGATAGATAGATAGATAGATAGATAGATAGATAGATATATGGACGTATAATCAGTTTGCTTGTTATGTACACAAAAAACATTCATAATAAAATAATAAGTAAACAGGGGGGCCCATATACCAATCCTTCCCCGGGGCCAGTGGCAGATCTTGCCGGTCCTGATTATGAGACAGAACTTTTAGGACACACTGTATACTTCTTGCGTGTTATATATAACGTTCTTTCAAATTATAGGAATGAAGGATTATCTTTCATCGACCAGACTCGTGTGTAATAAATAATATATATATATATATATATAAGTAAAATTATAGAACGGGTTGTTAAGTGCATGGGACGAAGAAGGATTTACCTAAAAAAGTTATTAGAACGAGGATAATCATAATTCGAATATATGGACACATGCAGGGACCAGTGATATATATATAGATATATATATATATATATATATAGTGTCCAAGAAAGTGGACATCTTTTTCACAGAGCCATCAAAACTACAATTCCAGGGATGACTAAATAAAAGCAGAAATTATTTTAAGTCCTTTATATTGTCTTTAAAATAAGAGGTAATTTATTTAAATCGAGTAAGTAGTCTCTTTACAAATTCGGCTTGAACTATAATTCAAGTAGGAAAAAAATGCTGAAGTCATGTCCAGTAGCGTAATTAGGTTTTCGGTGCCCTGGAGCAAGAATTTCAAAATGCCCCCCCATAATCCTAAAATCTATTTAACTGTCAAATACAAACGTAATTACCCAAAATTCTTTTTTAGATTTATTGTCTTACTGTACGTGCAATTATGTAAACGTACATAGTACATACGAGTATATTACCATACATAACATGTATCAAGTAGGTAGGTTTATGAGCTTATGAAGTTATACTCCATACGAAGCACCACCAGATTGGCACATGTTTCAAAATTTCAAGTTCTAAAGCGTGACTTTTCGTGTTTTTCGTGTTGTACATTGATCAATCATAGTATCCAAATCGAGTTGTTTCGCCCTTTGATGTTCGATCGACAGAACTGTTAGTGCACTTAATCACTGCTGGGATATTGAATTTCGCGAGTTGATGAGCTTTAAGTTTTGCAAAACTTCTTTACGCAGAAGCTACCGTCCACATTCACTTACGCCCCTTTCGGGCTTGCGCCTGGAGCAAACTGCTCTACTCGCCCCGTAGCGACGCCAGTGTTCATGTCACTGAATATTAAATCGTAATTTTACAGTCAATTTTGGGAGCACTCGTCGATTCAGAGTAGGCCTAGGGTAGGCTAGTTGGTATATTGTTATGGGTTGCAGAGGGCTAGGTTAGGTAGGCTAATAAGTGAAGCAGTGAAGCGCACCTAGGCCTAAACTTGGCAGCGAGCGAAGGAAGTTTGTTAATCCTATTATTTTATGCAAGTTGTTATGGCACGTTTAACTGATGATGACAAAATTGTTATTAGACTTTTTCACAAGGAAACGAGTTTCGGTGCTAAAAGAATAGTAAAATAGTGTCCTAATCGACATTTGTCTATACGTAGTGCGTCACGTTTGTTAGAAAAAATCATAAAACGGCAACTCATACACGAAAGTCGGGAAGAGGACAATTGCGCACAGTAAGGACTAGGGGTTAAAACCGGTATTGAAATACCGGTATTAATACCGGTATTGAAGAAGTACAAATAATACCGATAATATAGGTTTTCGGTATTGACAAAAATTGCTATTGTAAAATTTAGGCAATTTAGTCCTCCGATGGGCAAATAAACTGTTTTTGGAGGATTCGGAGAAAAAAAAGTTTCGGGGTATTTTGCAGTTAACCTCTCTTTTTCGTTTTCTATTCCTTTCTATCAAAGAAAACTATTTATTGCACTAGCTTTAAGAGTGATTTATTCAACTGTAGCCATTTCTTCAACAGAGTGGGAAATGATTGAAAACCTTTGACACCTTACGTCCTGTTGAAATAATTCTTAAAGGGTTATGCTCGAAAGATGCATCACTCCTGACAGCTGAATCATCAATGAAATTTATTTCAAAGAAACTAGGAGAGAAAAATAATCCAATAGCAAAAGAGTTAAAAGATTGTCTTAGAAATCGTTACATTTCAAGAAGACAGCAAGACATTGTAGGTTTAATCAAATATCTTCATAATCCCGAAGTTTTAAAAGTTCAAGAAGAGGAAAGTTTTTCTGTTCCATCAAAATTAGTTCTCAAAAGAACTGCAGAAAGGCTCCATAAAAGACTTTTCCCTAAGAATGTGGTTGATTTGGAGATAGAAATGGAAGAACAGGAATTTCCATGTAACCCTGAAAATGTAGCTGCAAATAAGACTGAAGTGGAAGCAGATTCATTACTGAGTGAATACATGCAAGAAATGGACAAACTAGGAAAAGTGCCATCTAAAAAAATTCCATTGATTTTGATGTTACTAATGAATTTAAAAGCTTGGAAGTTACTTTACAGAGAAGTGAGAATTTAGAGAAGCTGTACAAGGCACTGCTTTCAATTAAACCTACAAGTGCAGAATCAGAAAGAGCCTTTTCTGCTGCAGACCTGTTTCTGACGAAACTGAGATCAAGTCTATCTGAACAATCCCTAGATGCTCTTGTTTCCTCAAAGCATACTTTCAAAATCAAACTAAGAAATAAATATTTAGATACTAATAATTTCTATCTACCCCAGTAGTTGTATAATAATATGCTAAAAAAAAATTCAAATAATATTTTTATTACAATTTAGTAATTTACTGTATAAACTTTTTCGAATAGAATGCCATCTATTTGGAGTTGGGTCATTAATTTATAGTAAATATGGTGAGTACTGCAAGTCCCTCAGACTTGTGGGAGGGTTGGTAGGGTGGCACCATAATAAATCAAAATAAATTATTTTTTTCATAATACCGGTATCAATACCGGATTAGCATAATTGCCTCCAAATACCGGTATTGAAAATTTCCGGTATTATGCAAGCACTAGAAGGACCCCACAAACAATGAATCTGTAAGTGAACTTATTTGCAGCCAAGAAGAGAATCCCCGTTCAAGTTTGAGGTACGGAGAACTGCTAATCACACCGGTATCAAAAAGTTTAATGCATCGAACTGCAAAAAAAGACCTTGGTCTAAAAACATTTAAGTGCTTCCAAGTACATCGCATATCTGAGCAGTCTAAAGTAAAACGTGTACAATGTTGCCCTCGACTGCTTCGCCGTTTTTAGATTAAATAACGACGTCTCTATCATTTGGTTTACGAATGAAAAGATTTTCACTGTTGAACGGCCTCGAAATTCGCAAAATGACTGAGTGTACGCTAACGTAAGAAAAAATAAGAATTTTAAAAAAGCAGGCTCATATATATATATATATATATATACACACACAGGGTGATTCAAAAGTCAGGTTACATAGGGCTTTTCTGTTTCTTTGCAGGTAAATGAGTTATGAGATGTTATCGAAGGAGGAGTGCATTGATGTGATATTCCTAGCTGGCTGCACAAGTCCATTGCCGTTAACGGTGGCCATATCGAACATGTGATGTGACTATTCCCCTGTATCATTACATAATACAGTATTTCCCTATGTAACCTGACTTTTGAATCACACTGTGTGTGTGTGTGTGTGTGTGTGTGTGTGTGTATATATATATATATATATATACCTTTCAATTGTTCCGCGCGATGATTCCTCATTTCACAAATGTCAAGCTTGTCGCCCCTCCTCTTAGTGTGTGTGTGTGTGTGTGTGTGTATATATATATATATATATACACACATAGGGTCGTTCTTATTTTGCGACTTTTTAATTGTTATGACTGCGCCCCCGGATATTGTGCGAATAGCCATAAAAACAAATCATGTGAAGTTTGAGAGCAATCGGATAATTTTTAAAACCCCTGGGCATTTTTGTATTCTCCCCCCTGTGAACTCGGTGAACTTTTGGGTTGCTTCTTCGATTGCTCCGCCTCTTAATGCGTTCGGTTTTAGTAAATAATATTACGCAGTAACTCAGTTATTGCCATCCTAGCGTCGGAGTCGGTTGTGCAGATATTTTAGTTTCGTCTTGCCTTATAGGCCTAGAAGCCAAGCCTCCAAGGTATTGATTTCTCAAATAAATTTTGGAAAAGTAAACTTGAGATGACAATGTTAGCTTGCTGGCGAGGGAATCTTATTTTAATTTTATATCATTTCATTTTAATTCATTATTTAAATCTATATCATTAATTTATATTAATCGTTATATTTCATGTTATAAGGTGTCTATTTTTCTAATAAGTTTTAACATTTTTCCCTTCACAAGCTTGAAATCATGTCGTCGACTGCAACTGTTGAGCGTATGACGCGGAAGTCAACCAAGGTGTTTCTGGTAGGTGACCCATCTGAGTCCCTGACCAGCTCAAAGCTGCCGTCGAAAGGAGAGGTCTTGCGCCGCTTCTTCCATGTGCACATCATCAGCAAACAAGACCATACAGAAGGCGGCTGATATCGTCATCACCGAAGTCCGCGAGTTTTGGGAAATCGCCCAGATCCCGACCTCCGTTCATCATCGTTGCGCCCAGAAGCTCATCAAGTTGCATGAGGAATGGAAGAACCTGATGCGCAAGAAAACGCAGGCGACCACGTTGTTCCTCGTGAACAAGCGGAACGCCTGGACGCGCGGTCTCAACAATCTATTCGCCATCGCCCACGGGAAGGTACTGAAGATGCTCGTCATTCAGGAGGACAAGGCGTTTCTCCTGGCCCAGCGCGAGTACGGTCGGCGTGGGGCGATGCTCGGCGTCGGCCGCCTCCTCGCCGAGCGTGAGGCGCGACAGGCGCATCGCATCGCATAGGATCGCGCACGCCAGGAGGAGGAGGCAGAACGGAAGCGCGCTGAGGTGGAAGTGACCAAGCTCAAACTGGACTCCAGCTCCAGCGAGGGCAGCCCACGGCGCCCACGCCCAGCCGTCGACATCCAGCGCCGCCATCCCGCCGCCGCCCCATTGAGGGGCTAATACTCGAGTAGAAGGGGACCTAGTATACAATTCAATTACAAAGTACTGACATGCCGAAGATATCAGTTCCATCCAACGGCATTCCGCAACGACATTTTTCAAAAAACGTACAACACTATCCTATGATTCACGGGGAAAGAATACAAAAGTACCCGGGAGAAGTAGTAAAAATTATGCGATCGCGCTCAAACTTTACAGGATTATTTTTATAGCTATTCGCACAATATCCGAGGGTGCATTCATAAAAATCGCAAAATTTTAAATTTAAACCCAAATAAGAACAACCCACCCTAATATATATATATTATATATTATATACAGTGATTCTCCGCTTAACGTCCTCTCGCTTAACGTTATGTCGATTTAACGTTGTCAATTATTTGTGGATATTTTCTCACAACGTTGTTCTCATTATCCGCTTTAACGTTTTTTTTTTTTTTTTTTTTTTTTTTTTTTTTTTTTTTTTCCACACCAAGTGGTTTCGAGAATTTTCAGAGAATTCTGAAGTCACTGAGGCTGTATTCCTCCTGCTGTCACTTTCCCCGCGCGCCGAGCAGTATTTAAACGGCGTTCAGGAGAGAATTCTCATGAGTTTTTGCCCGGTAAAGGGCAGGTAAAGCATCTTTACCTGCATTATGGTTGAAAAAGAACTGCTTCGTCGCCACCCTCAAGCATAGAAGCTCTTAAGATGATCAGAAAGTCAATTCCGTTGACCACGAAACGATGTTTTTGATTGCTTCAATAAAGGAGAACGTGCTGTGGACATCGCTGCTGCTCTAGGTTTACCGGCGACGACTGTGAGAACCATCCGAACATTAGAAGACAAAATTCGTGCTTCTGCAGAATCCGCCAATCGCTTGAGCTCTGCCCGGACTGTGCGATCAAGACCTAAGGCTATGGAAGCGATGGAACAACGGCTTGCGCTTTGGGAGGAAGACCAGCATCAACGGAACGTTCCATTGAGCCTGGTCGTTGTTTCTGCCAAAGCCAAGAAACTTTGACGACATCGTGGAAGACTCGGGAGAAGCTTCGAATCACCGAACTTGGGGAATTTCGACAAAAATGTTTGTCTCGTTTTCTTGCCGCCAAACACGACTTCGCTAATTCAACCCATGGATTAGGGCGTCATTAAGGCGTTTAAGTCCTACTACATACGAAGAACGTTACAACAACTGGTTGAAGCTGCGGATGCGGATGACAAGGAAACGCTTCTGACTTTTTGGAAAAGTTATAACATCCAGAAGGCCTTGTTTGGGGTCGTATTTGGCCAGAAGCGTTCCACAACTTCACCGGATTCACTGAGGCAGAACGAGCAACGAGAAGGGAGATCTTAGATTTAGCGCATGAAGCAGGTTTCGATGAGTTTGAAGACAAAGATGATGTCGAAGTTCTCGATTCCCATCAAGAAGAACTTTCCAACCAAGCTCTCAAGGACTTGGAAGAAATGGAACAAGATGAAGAATTAGGCTAAGAGGAAGCAGAATCTGCTAGAACTCTGATCACCAAAACTCTGGGTAAAGCCTTTGGACTCATGCAGGAATGCAGCTGCTTGCCGATGCGGATCGCATGATAGAACGAAGCTTCAAAGTCAAAAGAATGGTACACGACGCTATCAAATGATACAAGGAAATCTACAATAAGAAGAAGAGATAAACAAGGCAAACAACTCTGGATGCGTTCTTCTCTACTTCGAAGACTTAGTCTCGTTCTGCGATGGGTTTGTAGATAATTTAATTAATAAGTCTTCTGTATATTTTTGTAAATATATTATGTCTATTATATTTAATATATACATGTATATTTTTTCTTTATTTTGTTTCTTTTGTATTTTTTGTAAAAAATAAGTTTTATTTCCCGTGAGTTTCCTTGTCCGTGAACGCATTCTCAATTATAACATAGGTTTCTCTGGTAAAACGACGTCCGTTTAACGTTATTTTCTATAACGTTGTGGTTTTCAGGAACGCATCCACGACGTTAACCAGGACTTACTGTATATCACTTCAGTCAGTCTGTGATGGTTTCTGTTGGTGTTCCTCGTTGAGGAAAACATCCATTGTTTTCGTTGATAAATATATGAAAATTGATTCAAAACATTACCGCGACGATATCTGGAGTAAGATGCTGACTGAAATTGAAAGTTAGGGTAAGAATTATGTTTTCAGCAAGACGGCGCTCCATCTCATCGGTCACGGCACACCATTGCATACTTACAAGAACAGTGTCCCGATTTCATCACGCCGGAAGATTGGCCATCTAACAGTCCGAATTTAAATCCAGTCGACTGCTTCATATGGGAACATTTATTTCACAAGTTTACAAACAAAATGTATTCAAGATGTCAATCAACTTCGAGAGTGCGATTTAACACTATGGAATGAGCTCCATCAAGATGCCATTTCTACGGCAATTCGCGATTGGCGCACAAGGCTACAATTTTTTGTTAATAATAATGACGGACACGCTGAATACTTGCTGTGTTAATGATTTCTTCAGTTTGTTTTTGTTTATTGTACACTTTAATGTTCAGCTAAGTCTCTAATTACCCGTCTTGCCAACTTTATTTTCGAACAACTATTATTCAGATTGAAATAGTAGAGCCTACTCATCTGATTTAAATAAGTTACCTCTCATTTTAAGGGCAATATAAAGGATTTAATGACTTCTATTTCATTTAGTTATCCTTGGAATTATGGTTTTTTTGGCCCAGTGAAAAAGAGGGCCATCTTTTTGGGACAAATATATATATATACAGGGTGTACATAGTCAGGATCTATTTTTGTGAAATAATTATTTTTTTCTATTTTTCTTTTCAGAAGCCCTTAGAATGAATACAGAAGAGCGTGTGGCAATAGTAATTTGGCGAATCGAGGGAAAGAAATACAATGACATCAGAGAGAAGTTTAGGAGATTTCATAAGCCGGGGCAAATAGACAAGACAATACGAAAATTGGTGAACAAATTTAAACGAACGGGATCTGTAAATGATGAAGCAAGATCAGGACGACCGTGTATGTCAGATCTTACCGTGAATGCAGTACGCGGAATTATCACTGAGGAGCCACGTACGTCCGTTCGTGCTGCATCACACAGACTCGGCCTCCCGACGTCATCTGTGCACAAAATTCTGAAAGTTAATTTGCAGAAGAAAAGCTATCATTTGCAGGTTTTACATGATTTACATGAAGATTTCCCTCGACGAAGTGCTGTGTGTGCTGATCTCGTAGAACAAATCTGGAGTGATAATTTAATGGACAACATTCTCTTTAGTGATGAAGCCACTTTCCATACGTGTGGAAAAGTAAATCGCCATAACTGTCGAATTTGGGCAGATGAAAGATCGAATGATTTCGTCCAAAATTGGGAAGAGACTCGCCTAAAGTTAATGTCTGGATGGGTTTAACAAAATCTAAGGTTCATGGTCCTTTTTTTCTTTGCTGAAGCTACAGTTACGGGCTTATTTATCTGGACATGTTGCAGCAATTCCTCGAACCTCAGCTGATTGGGGATAGGATTGTTAGTACCGTCGTCTATCAACATGATGGTGCTCCTTGTCACTATGCCAAAATTGTTCAGGATTATCTAAATGGACGTTTTCCAAATCGCTGGATCGGACGCGGAAGCAACAGACCTTGGCCAGCGAGATCACCAGATTTAGCCCCTTTAGATTTCTTTGCATGGGGCTTTATCAAATCGCACGTCTATCAGACGAAGATTACGAGTCTTGAAAACTTACGTACACGTATACGAACTGCTGCAGATAACATAACCCCGCAAATGCTCCAGAATGTGTTTAGAAATGCTGCGGAACGATTTGAGCTGTGCAGGGATACTGATGTACGTCACGTCGAATCCTACTCTTAATTATTTAATAAATGTTACCACTTTATCATTTTATGATTGAATTCCATATAATTTCCAGTGTTTCACAAAAATAGATCCTGACTTTATGTACACCCTGTGTATATATATATATATATATATATATATACAGGGTGAGCGGAAAGTAGCTCCCTAATTTAAATTACATATAAATTATGTATAAATTGTGATTGTATTGTTATATTGTTATGGTGTGTTCTCTAAAGTGGTACAATTGTAACGGTAATCTTTTTTTCTCTAAAGTGTTCTCTAAAGTGGTACAATTGTAACGTTCATTTTTTTTTTTTCATTTCAGATTGAAGGGTAACATGGCTGAGCGTTTAACACTGCAGGAGCGTGCCCAGTTGGCGGCACGGTACGAAGTTTGGCAATCTGTCGTTCGAGTTCAAAGATGGTGGCGGGCCATTCACGGACCACGTGCCCAAGTGGACCCGAAAACAATCAAGAACTGCCACTCGAAGCTCATGACCACGGGGTCTGTGGCAGATGTTCGAAGATGTGGTCGCCCTTCGACATCCAGGGCCCAGGAGACGGTGCAGGCAGTTCAGGAAATGTTCGCACGGAGTCCACGAAAGTCAACTCGCCAGGCAGCTCGGGAAAGTGGACTCTCCCGCTACTCAGTGCGAACTGTGCTGAAGAAGGATGGGTCGTCGTGGTCCACATCAATGGCCAGCCAGGAGCCCCGACTTGACACCGTGCGACTTCTTTCTTTGGGGGTGGGTAAAGGAAGAAGTCTACCGCACCAAACCGAGGACATTGGAAGAACTGGAGGACCGAATTCGGGAAGTCATGTCCTCCATCCCGCCGGAGTTCCTGCTAAAGTCAGTGGACGCCATTCCTGGGCGGCTCCAGAAGCTGGTGGAAAGAGTTGGAGCCCACATTGAATTTTAGAGAAACCTACCATGTATGCCTACCTTTTCATATTATTTCTTCTCAAATAAATGGATAATATACGTATTTTTTTTACCAATCCAAAATAGGGAGCTACTTTCCGCCCACCCTGTGTATATAATATATATATATATATATATATATTCTTGAGTATGCTTATTTTCACTCGATACATAACCCTATATATATATATATATATATATATATATATATAATGTAAGAACGACGCTTGTATAGAAGAACGTTCCGCACAAGATGAGGGAGAACGAACAAATGAAAAATGAGGTAACCACCCGCGGAATCGAACCCGGGATCTTCCGATTGCCGGTCAGATATGCTATCCACTACACCATGGCCCTCGATTAATCAGAAGTCGTGATTCTCCTACATACGAGCAGAAACCAATGCCCTGAGGGGGCACCTTCGATTCCCGGGTGGTTACCTCATTTTTCATTTGTTCGTTCTCCCTCCTCATCTTGTGCGGAACGTTTTTCTATACAGCGTCGTTCTTTACATTAATTATACTGTGTTGTTTGCAGTTAAAATGTGTGTGTATGTGTATATATATATTTTATTATATATAATAATATATAATATATATATATATATATATATATATAATATATATATATATATATATATATATAATATAAATATAATGAAGGGTTATGTATCGAGTGAAAATAAGCATACTCAAGAATATATAATAAGCAAATAATTTAATGAAAAGTTTCATTAACGTGGTTTTATTTAGAAGTGGGGCCAACAGCCTGACCTCTGTGTGAAGAGGGGCCGACGCACGAAACATTTGAAAGGTTGCAAAGTATATAAGCGTTATCGTTGCATGTAAGGAGCGAGTTTTGCACAAACATTAATTTCTCTTAAAATTATATTTCAAAAACAAACTTCTTTCAAATGCTTCATCCGGCATTTTACATCTCTCTGATGAAACAATGGCTCCAGCTATGCTAAATAATCCCTCCATTGGGACACTTGAGGGAATTTGAATATTACATTTAATAAATAGTTGGTTAACTGCTGGGAAATAGTCCAGTTGGTAGAAGTCTGAGCCTTTATTATTCAAATAAAGTGTTATGTCTCTCACGATACTGGCATTTTCTTCATGACTTTTATGATGTCGATGGTCTGTACAATCCCATTTTCTCATAATTGGAGAAACGAAGCTGCAAATTTTCATGAACACTGTTCAGAGGTGGTCTGCCGAAGGGTGTAACGTTGCAATTTGTATCGTACGCTACGATACTCAAATTTTGAAATGTATCGCCACACTATATAACCCTCTTTATATATATGAAATGAAAATGAAAAGGTTTATTGGCAGACTTAGTCCATATGACAAGTATTATTAATAGAATGACAGTTCACATACTAAGGATAGAAATGTATACAGTTGATTAGAATAATACAGTAATGTCGGAGTTAAGTGGAGCCACAGACAGACGTTTTCGTACCAAGAATTCCATAACTTAGAGGATAAACGGCAGGACTCGTGGATAGATTGGATAATCGGATTGGTTGATTTTTTAATTCTTTGCATTAGACTGTATTGAGCACGTCTTGTTACCTCCGGGAAGCTCGGGACATTGCGAGTAGCAAACATTTGCGAAGCCGTGTGTCTCGGGGGTAATTTATGTAAGTCTAAAAGACCTGTTGTACAGCAAATTTAGGGTTCTGCCAGAACCTTTTTTATAATTCACCCAGAGTTGCTGTCCATATATATATTACTGCAAAAAGTATGGAAGTGTTTTTTTAGCTTCACTTGTACAGAACCGAAAGTTCCTTAGTCATATTCGCTTTAGCACAAAGGCTTCGAGATTTTCTCATATCCGAGTTATCACTCAAGGAGCTTGTAATAGTTTGACCCAAATACTTACTCTTGTACTTCCTCAATTACTTCACCTTTCATTTTAAACCTAATATCAGCTGGCTGATTACAGCTTTTAGGATGAAACTGCATAACCTTAGTTTTTGTAACATAAAAAATATGTTTCTGCGAATACACTTCGCAGACTTTTAGTAGCCGATCCAGACCTTTAACAGAACGACTTATTAACACCATATCATCGGCATAATCTAAGTTATTTATCCTTCTGTTATCTATACAACATCCCACTGTTGCCTCATTAAGTGAAGCAATTAATCCGTCAATATACACATTAAACAGCATAGAGGAGAGCAAGGAGCCTTGTCTCACCCAGCAAGAGGAGCCAAAACATTCGGATAGTACATTGCTCCACCCAGGTCCGGCGCCAGCCTATTTGGCGCCCTTAGCAGGACTGCAGCTGGCGCCCCCACCCGCCTCCCACTTCACGATTGGGTTTGCCCACAAAGTAATCAAGGTACCATATTGAAGAAACTATTTGCCTTACACTGATCTATTTTAATTTGCTAATACATACATTTATTATAAAATTATAAAATCATTTCACAGTTCAAGAAAGTGTCATGACCAATCAAAACAGCGAGTAAAGCGAGGCATATGTAGTAACAAATCAGAACGCTCAAAAGTGCTAAAATATGCGTGCAAAAAGGACATATCTACTGTTTTTTCCAAGCAAGAAGGGCATATGTCACATAAAAACAGTTATTCGCTTATTGACGACTCCCGGAACTCATATTAAGCCGTAAATAAGCCGAGTCGCTTATTGACGACTCCCGTCTGTGCGCGCAACATTTTTAAATCGCTTATTTACGACTCCCGTCCCTAAAGGGTTAAAGGTCGTGATAGTGAAAGTTCTATAATGACCCAATAAGATGAATAAGTTAATTATGTAAATATCAGTCAAGCTAAACTGGTGTACATACGTCGTACAACCTTTCATCATTTGTCTATGCTTCTCATTCCTTCATTATTTTTTTCATGTTGTTCTTACATAATACTATCAGACGTGCACAGGGCGGGAGGCGCTGGCGCCCCCCAGATCTTTGGCGCCCTTAGCATTTACTAACCTCGCCTAATGGAAGCGGCGGCCCTGGCTCCACCTAACGGTAAAAGATTGGTGGGAATACCAAAATTTCAATAAATTTAATATGTACATGGGAACTAAAATATATATATATATATTATATATATATACACACACACACACACACACACGAGGGTAATTCAATAAGTATCCGCACTTTTTATTTTCACAATTTTATTTTCACATCTGATAGATTATAAACACATCACTTCTCAACATAGTCTCCGTTTCTCAATACACTTAGTTCAGCGATCTACAAGCTTCCTAATGCCTTCACAAAAGAATGTTTTTGGCTGTGTGCGTAGCCAGTCATGCACCGCCTCCTTCAGGTCATCATCGCCTTGGAATCGCTGACCTCTCAAAGCGTCTTTTAGTGGTCCAAACCGGTAAATATCCGAAGGTGCCAGGTCTGGACTGTAGGCTGGATGGTCGAGAACTTCAAATTTAAGTTCTTGAAGGCATTTTCTAGTCTGTGCAGCGATATGAGGGCGCGCATTGTCGTGTAACAGAATAACACCTTCCGACAATCTCCCCTCTCCGGTTTGTGCGAATTGCTTGCTTTAACTCATTCCGAGTTATGTTATGCTAACACTGTTTTGGGATACACGAAGCCCTATCCTTGAACAGTATCTAGAGCGTGGAACTACAGTAACAAGTGCATCGTTTTCTGACATGCTTCGGAATGAGTTAAAGCAAGCAATTTGCACAAAACGGAGAGGGGAGATTGTCGGAAGGTGTTATTCTGTTACACGACAATGCGCGCCCTCATACGGCTGTTCTCGACCATCCAGCCTACAGTCCAGACCTGGCACCTCCGGATTTTTACCTGTTTGGACCACTAAAAGACGTTTTGAGAGGTCAGCGATTCCAAGGCGATGATGACCTGAAGGAGGCGGTGCATTTCTGGCTACGCACACAGCCAAAAACATTCTTTTGTGATGGTATTAGGAAGCTTGTAGATCGCTGGACTAAGTGTATTGAGAAACAGGAAGACTATTTTGAGAAGTGATGTGTTTATAATCCATCAGATGTGAAAATAAAATTGTGAAAATAAAAAGTGTGGATACTTATTGAATTACCCTCGTATATATATATATATATATATATATATATATATATATATATATATATAAAGCAGATAGGCACTGAGTGCCATCGCCAATCCATATAAACTATTCGCTTTTTATAAATTATCGACAAACAAGTTCCTTCAGCCAATCACTTATTTCGAAGTGAAAAGCTTCGTGGAATCACTTTTAACCCTTAGACTACTAAGTGGGTTCAGTGATCCCTCTTGGTAGTCTGAGGGTTAAAACTCCATGGTGATGAACCCGCTGATTCGACCATGTACTCCTACTTTTTACTGTTGAAAACGAGAATTTTGCCTGGAAACCCAAGCTGTCCGTCGGATTCGATTCCTGGACCATTGGATGACGAATCCAACACTCGTACCACCGACACGACTCAAAACATTTTATCCGTGTTGATCTATTTAATGGATTTAGCGAAATTGTTATTCTTTTATGCACACTATAATTTACAGGGGCTGCTGTTCCTGTGGAGGAGGTACTATCCCACCCTCTGATAGTAGGGGATGTCACGTGGGAAACTGGGGATTCAGTACCCCTAATCCTAAGTTACCTTTCATAATGAATGTGATCTTTGCCATAACATCGCCTGGAAGCAGATGGGGCATTTTAATTCCCCTATTATTTATTTGTTTGTCCTGAGTACCCGAGTACCTACAGTGTGTATATATATATATATCGACGAGAGACTCGTTATGAATACTGTATCTCAAACTTTTATTAATTCATAGATTAATAATTTTGAATGAAACAATCGCAGCTTCATTATTATATATATCACTGGTCTACAAATTTTGAAAAAGTTTGTGCTTCGGAGATAAAATGTATTTCCTATTATGGATTTTGGGGTGCTGAAAACGAATATGACCATAAAAACAGTCGATTGGCTACAGTTTCCAAAAAAATTTAAGTTACATATTTTGTGTATATGTATACCATATATTAGTAACATACCTGTATAATGCAGTCACTTATATTGATTCAACCCGTCGCTTCTTTGCTTGTCTCTTGTATTCAACTTCTGGAGCATCTCTTATTATTGTCCAGCAGTAGTCTGCTAATAATGATGGACTCAATTTCCCCTGGTAGCGTTTCTCCATCGCTGAGATATCCTGGTGGAAACGTTCACCATGTTCATCGCTGACTGCTCCGCAGTTGGCCGGAAAAAATTCCATGTGCGAATGGAGGAAATGTATCTTTAAAGACATATTGCAGCCCATTTTTTGATAGGACAACAGCAGGTTTTCCACCAGCTCCCTGTAATTGTCAGCTTTGGTATTTCCGAGAAAATTGGTTGCTACTAACCGGAAAGCATTCCACGCTGTCTTCTCCTCACCACCTAGGATACGGTCGAACTCCTCATCTCTAAGAAGCTCGCGGATCTGTGGACCAACAAATACACCCTCCTTGATTTTTGCTTCACTGAGCTTTGGGAATTTACCACCGAGGTACTTAAAAGCTGCCCCCATTTTATCCATAGCCTTAACAAAAATTTTCATGCCGCCCAGTTTGATGTGTAAGGGTGGTAACAAAATCTTGCTCGATTCTACAAGTGGAGGATACTGAACATTTTTTGTTCCAGGTTCCAATGAGTGTCAGAGTGGCCAATCCTTCTTGGTGTAATGAGAAGTCCTAGCCCGACTTTCCCATTCGCACAGAAAACAGCAATACTTAGTGTAGCCCGGCTGCAGTCCAAGCACGATAGCAACAACTTTCAAGTCACCACAAACCTGCCACTCACGTTTGTCATAGTTTATGCAGTTCAACAGTTGCTTCATGTTGTCATATGTTTCCTTCATGTGGACTGCATGACCAACTGGAATTGATGGCAATACGTTGCCAACATGCAACAAAACAGCTTTTAGACTCAACTTCGATGAATCAATGAACAGTCTCCACTCATCAGGATTGTGAATAATGTTGAGAGCTGCCATCAGACCATCGATGTCGTTGCAAGCTACAAGGTCACCTTCCATGATGAAGAATGGGACAAAATCTTTTTGACGGTCACGAAACTTACACACACTAATATTTTCAGCGAGGAGATTCCACTGCTGCAATCTGAAGCCCAACAGCTCTGCCTTACTCTTTGGCAGTTCTAAATATCTGATAAGGTCGTTTAATTCATTCTGAGTTATCATGTGCGGTTTAGAAGATGTCAAGTTATAAACAAATTCAGGGTGTTGTGAAGTTGAAGGCTCACAAGTTTCGCAGGTTCCTTCATTCTCCTCGTCCTCTGACTCCAGGGAGAATGAGTGTGGGGGCTCAGGAACGGGTAGTCCTTCGCCGTGAGGTACCGGGCGTATAGCAGAGGGTATATTCGGATATTGTAAAATCCACTTTTTCTTGTAAATACCTTTCTTGACTGGAGGCACCATGCAGAAGTAATAATTGCTGACATGATATGTTGGTTCCCTCCACACCATTGGCACTGCAAAAGGCATAGAGTTCCTTTTCCGATTCAACCACTGGGGCGAAGGTTTGTTGCACAAGTATTGCAGCATATGTGTGGGGCCCAGCTCTTGTCCTGATCTCCAATCTTACAGCCAAAATAAAGGTGATAGGCTTTCCTAATCATGGCGGTTATAGCACGCTTTTGTGATGCAAAAGTCAATTCTCCACAAACATAACAGAAGTTATCTACACTGTTCACGCAATTACGAAGCATCTTTGTTCAAATTAGGCTGAAAAAAATTCAGTTTCAAAAGCAAACACTAAAAGAGAGTTTGACAAGGGTGCACTGTATTACTTCCGCGAATGAACTGATGCTGTGGCGTAATATGTAGACACCTGTGACACATCGATGCCTTGACTCTACTGCGCATGCACGTAGTTATTTTTTTTTATTTTAATAAATTAATGTAATTACATTGCATTTTAATAATTTTAAATTAGGTAAGGTTAAGTTAGTATTCCATTTATATTAATATCAAAAACATTATTGGAAGCAATATGTTAAAATGATCCAATCTATTTCTTAATAAATAATTTACAAATACGTAATGTAATAGATAAATTTAAAATTACATTTTATTGTATGTATATGTATATATTTACATTAATTAAAATAATAAAATATAACTAAGCGCATGCGCAGTAGAGTCAATGCGTCGATGTGTCACAGGCGTCTACATGTTACGCGACAGATGCAGTCCAGTTTGTAGAGTGCAGGGTTGCCTGATATCTTTATAAATAGAGCCAATTGGCAATTTTAGGCATCGTTTTCGTATTCAGTGACCCAAAATTAGTAAAGATTGACAACTTTTATTTCCGAAGCATTTTGGCTGTAGACCAGTGAATTATTGATATTTAAACCTTTTTTTTTTTTTTGTTAATAAATTTGTGTTAAATGATTTTCTGAATTTATTCTTGAATTTAATTGCTATTTTCGTTATTTATTTTTCATTATAATAATAACGCTGGAGAGAGAGAGATTGTACTTTGCTAATGAGAATGTAGTCATAATGAAGATGAATTGAATGGCATTTTAGTTGATTTTCGACTCATTTCAGGTAATGTTTCGGATTACTGTATTGTGAGCCCACAAAAGGTTGATTGCCAACTATCTGATAGGTTTTATGTCGTCGTCGTCAACATTTCCCATTCTGGGGGATGGGGGAAGTGAGGGGGTTGTGAGGGATGGGAGAAGGAGAGGTGGAGAGGAGAGGGAAAGACTTATGTTCAAACTCTGTCAGCTCACCTGTCTTGACAATTTGCTAGTATATACTGTAAGTCTAACTTGGGGAAAAATAGTCTGTTTTGAGTCTCTCGCTTTCAACATCCAGCTCCTCCCTGAGCACTACGTAACATCAAAGTCGGTAAACTTTGTTTATAATGCTGAACTTTACGGACTAATACATACTATATATATAAATTATATATATAGTATGTATTAGTCCGTAAAGTCCATTATATAATATAATGGACTTTGCGGACTAGTACATACTATATATAATGTACTTTATGGACTAGTACATATATATACAATGTACTTTATGGACTAGTACATATATATACAATGTACTTTATGGACTAGTACATATATATACAATGTACTTTATGGACTAGTACGTATATATACACAATGTACTTTATGGACTAGTACATATATATACACACACAATGTACTTTATGGACTAGTACATATATATATACACAATGTACTTTATGGACTAGTACATATATATATATATATACACAATGTACTTTATGGACTAGTACATATAATATATATATACACAATGTACTTTATGGACTAGTACATATATATATATATATATACAATGTACTTTATGGACTAGTACATATATATATATATATATATATACAATGTACTTTATGGACTAGTACATATATATATATACAATGTACTTTATGGACTAGTACATATATATATATATATATGCACACAATGTACTTTATGGACTAGTACATATATATATATATATATACAACAATGTACTTTATGGACTAGTACATATATATATATATATATATATATATATATATATATATATACGTACAGGGTGGGCCGTAAGTTTCCATACATAGGAAAAATAAACATTTTTTTATGGACAACCATTTTTATTTATATAATATGCTCTACATGGTTGCCATTGTTTTGAAAACATTTCAATACGTGTTCCCCACTGTTGATGAACACGCATTAGCACAGTTGACGTTATGCTTGTAATGGCGTTGGTGATACGTTCCTTTAGATGATTTATGTCTCGTATCTTTTCCTGATACACCATGGCCTTCAAGTGCCCCCAAAGATAGAAATCAAGGGGGGTGAGATCTGGGGATCTGGGAGGCCACTCCACAGGACCACGCCGACCAATCCAAGCATCCAGAAACTGCTGATCCAAATACCGACGCACGTGAAGACCATAATGAGGTGGAGCTCCATCTTGCTGGAAGTAAACTGGGAAGTTACCTTCCTCGTTTAGCAGGGATGGGAAAATCTCTTCTTGCAACATGTTAAGATACCTTTCGGCATTAAGATTTCCACTGACAAAAATTGGTCCAATAATTCTGTCACCCCATATCCCGGCCCACACCATCACTTTACCGGCACCTTGCATCTTCGTCGGACTCAGCCAGTTAGGGTTAGCATTACTCCAATAACGTATGTTTTGCCGATTAACCTCTCCATTGACGTAAAATTTGCTTCATCAGTAAACAAGATCTTACGTCAAACGCATATTCTTAGGGTATCTGAAACATAAAAACAAACGTTTAATTTTTCCTATGTATGGAAACTTACGGCCCACCCTGTATATATATATATGTACTTTATGGACTAGTACACATATATATAATACCTTTGTTTCCTTATTTCTGTATATAAGGAATTACATCTTCAAACTTGTTTTGTAGAAAATTTTTATTTAATTTAATTTCATTACGCATTTCTTGTTCGCTTAAAGCAAATTATTTTCACAATAAAAAAATTTCGCTTCTTTCTGTACGCTGAAGAGATTTCGTTCTTTATCATCGTCTTAAGATGAGAGTGAAAAAATCTGTTTAAAAATAGATTTAATTAACAACTTGCTCGTATCATAAACTTAGTCTCCTATTCATTTCACTTTGTACAGCGAAAATTACATATACAGAGAGTATTAAGATGACTTTTAACAGATATGTCATCTCTCACGGATTTTAAGTCTAATAATAATAATTAATCATAATAATAATCATAATAATAATCATAATGATGATGATGATGATGATGATAAAATCAGTAGAGAATGAGAAATCTCACGGATCTTCATACTTTAAGGTTGACGTATCTGTTTTAATAGTTTTGTATATTTTTTAATGTAATGTTACAGTCAATGTTTGAAACCGGATATTTCACTTAATGCCTATGACCTTAATCACAGGCATTACACTCTACTAACCTAACTTTCACGAAGTAATTAAGGGTTACAGGACATTGTACGAAATACCTGACACTTTTAGACATTACGTGAAATAACTGGTTTCATATAATCACTGTAATATACAGGGTGGGGCACGGGAATCAAGTGTTTTTTGAATAGCTAGTAATCGGCCCGAAGGGGCCGCAACGCACTGTGCGTACTCCAGAGAACGTTGAAAGGGTCAGACAAGCGATGTTGCAAAGCCCAGGCCGCTCTGCTCGGAGACATTCAGCTGCACTCGGAATCAGCAATCGTACTGTTAGACGGATTTTGCATGAAGAATTACATTTTCACCCATACAAGTTAGCGATGGTGCAGGAATTGAATGTAAACGATTGCCCCACGACTGAATTTTGAATTTTGCACAGGAAATGCTTGCACTTTATGAGCAGAATGAAAACATGATGGTGGTAATGATGATGAAGCCCATTTCCACCTTAATGGGGCCGTCAACAATCAAAACTGTCGGTATTGGGCTGCTGAAAATCCGCGACAACTCCATGAAAAACCGCTGCATAGCCCTAAGGTTACAGTTTTGGTGCGCGGTGGGAAAGTTTGGCCAAGGACATCATATCCAGATATAATTTTCGGTACATGATTATTATGACATGAAATGCTATGTTCTTACGAATGTTGTTCTACCAATATATTTTCTTTACAAAAATAAATATCATTTTCCTGATTATTCCAAAAACACTTGGTTCCCGTGCCCCACCCTGTATATTGAACAGTCTCTCTCTCTCTCTCTCTCTCTCTCTCTCTCTCTCTCTCTCTCTCTCTCTCTCTCTCTCTCTCTCTCTCTCTCATATATATATATATATATATAATTAAAAGAACGCCACATCCAACGAAAACCGTGCTAAACTACAATGTTAACTGTTAAAATATAAAAGAAACAACTCAATCTTGTATAGCTTCTACGTTGATTGGCATTCGCGTCTCGGGGGACCGCCGAACATTCCAAATCTCAGCAAAAGAACATTACTATAAAATTTTTGGTGCTGAGAGGAAAGGGGGATTTCAGTCTGTATTTTAACAATGCTTTATTATAGAAAGAAGGGAACAGATGCAAATATTAGTTTTTTAAAACTTAATTCCTAATTAAAAGGATTATATATATATATATATATATAATATATATATATAATATATATATATATATATAATATATATATATAGTAGCAGAGACATTTTCAAATACTTTACGATGTTCCATAAACACGACCAAGATGACGTCACACAAGTACGACTAAGATGACGTCACATCGTGAGGATCCACCCAAGGCATGTCCTTATGTTTTGCCTCACACCTCAACTTCGTTACAAGGACTACCTGAAGTATTTCACGCCACCATCGCACACACCTCTCTCTCTCTCTCTCTCTCTCTCTCTCTCTCTCTCTCTCTCTCTCTCTCTCTCTCTCCGAAGAACAGTGACACGAAAGTCATCACTATGTGAACACCATTTGTGCAGGCCCCATTTTGGCCTGGTATCATTCACCTAACTTTATATAAAGAGTAATCATTGCTTCGCGCGTTATTAATATTGAAGTCATTATTATTTCAACTGTAAACAATCAACATATTCTGTCTCATTCATAAATCATCTATTTTGTTTAATAAAGGAAGAAAACTCATTCTATCAATCAACCTAATTAAGAACTTAATAACATTATTTGATCTGCAAAGATCTGGTGACCTAAGCATTATCATTAACAATCACTTATAACTATTATCAATTAACCATTATCATCATCATATAATTATAGTGGCAACATTATGCAATAAAGTGGTGACTATATATATATATATATATAAAATGTTAGTCAATGTGTGAAATCAATCATTTCACGTAATGCCTAAAAGCTTCAGGCATTTCGTGGAGGTTAGGTTAAGTTAGATTAGGTTAGGTTAGTAATGCGTATTACCTATGTTTAAGGGTCACAGGTATTACGCGAAATGCCTGAAATTTTTAGGCATTACGTGAAATGACTGGTTTCACACATTGACGAACACACACACACACACACACATATTACGCAAGACTAAGCCTTAGAAAAAACTTTATTGTTCTGCACTGTTGATGTTTATTATAGATTATATGGATACTAATTTTGTTAGTGTAATAAAGTTAACACCTACATAAGACGACTGTCCAACTTTTTTTCAAAACATTCTGATAAAATTTCTTTGTTACTTTGTGTATGTAACTATTTACTGGTCAGTGACTACAAAATTAAACTGGTTTAAATGGATACCAATGTATGGTTGCCGACAGTATTCCTCGACCACTTTTTAGTAAACGAATTCGTTTGATGTACAATAACCGCATTCATATCATAAAGGCGATGGCGTTGAATGTGGCATGGTCAAATAACGTACGAGTAAATACGCATCATTAAAATTAAAAATAAATTAAAAATAAAATATCTTTTGCACCTGTTACGAGTATAGTGATTTCACAACATCAAATTTATGTAACTGAAAAACTTGTATGATGAATGATTAGCTGTAGGCAAATAATTAAATAATAATGATAATGGTTATTAGTAGGGCGACCCAAAGTTAATAAAGTTAATAATAAGGTTAAAAATTTGCTATTAGGTTAATAAAGTTAATATTTTAGTTACGGGTTAATAAAGTTAATAAAATTATTAATAATGTTAAAAATTTGCTAAAGTTAAAACTTTCGTGATGGATTAATAAAATATAATTAACAAAAATGTGGAGTGACACTGCGAAAGCAAATAAATGATTTCCGGTTTTCTAACATGTTACAATACGCATTCTGGATTCTTATTTACATAGTTTATACAGTGATTAATGATGATTATACAAGCTGATTATGTATTCTTTATACATTACCTCTTCCTATATTTTCACTTCGATCAACTTTACAGACAACCTTTGCAATTTAAAAGAGTACCTTACCAAACGACTGCAGCGGAATGAAATCAAAGAAATCATATTCTTCCAACGGGAAGAAATTTCGCCCAAACTATATACCAAATTACAAGCAACACAAACTTCCTTAGTTGCGGTGGAGTGCAGCAGCTTCATGCTGAAAAAACTTTTGCCAAAAGACAGAAACTTCGTGCCGGAAAATATTGAGAAGTACATTATGCTTCATTATAATTCAGTCACTAAATAAGTTTGTTAATAATTTAATAAATAAATTAATGTGATGTGTTTTATTTTATTATTAAACGTTAATATTTATCCACAAATAAGTTGCGAATAAAGAATTTTTTAGGTTAAATAAAGTTAATATTCAAAGGCCTGCGATGGTTTTGTTGTCCGAAACATTTTATCACTTATATAGTAATTTTTGCACGCTGATTCCGAAAATAATGTTAATTTTTGGCCATCACGTACAGATTTTTCACAAAATGTCATATTTCATATTACGTATGTGAGTAATTTTCATTAAATTTTGATTAAAAACTACTGCCTATAAATGCTTATAAATGCTTGGTTTCACCGAGACTTCAAAGAAATGGAGAAGAGATATCAGGGAAAGTGGGACATCAGCATGATAGCTGATTACTGCAGAATGTTGAAACGGGATACTCCAGAATTATTACATAAAAGAAAAGGAACAGCGCGTACATTCGAGACTAAAAGGCATCGATCTTACAAGAAAACTCAAGACAAATAAAGATGAATATGTTATTGACATTAATAGTCTTCTTTCTTTTTAAAGTTGTTTGCATTTGTAATTAGTATAACAAAGCGAAATAGATACCTCATGTAAAGTGAAATAAATAATATTTATTTGTTGTTTTTTCCCTTCCAGTTTGCATAAAATTCTTACGTGATAGAAAAAAAATGGACACCTTATTCGAAATCAGCGTAGTTGAATTATATATAATCAGTTATTAGTAAGAAAACAACTCTTACAAAGTTCTCATTCGCAGGTCTGTGATAACTGATAAGAATAAAGTTAATAATTTAAATTTCTTGGGTTAAAATTGGGTCGCCCAAGTTATTAGACAGATAATTTTCAATTGAAATCGAAGGTTGAGACTAAATTCCTCTGAAAAATCAAATATACTGTAGATCTCGTTTCTAGAATAAGTGTAATGGTACTCTTCAATAAGTATATATATATATGTATGTATGTATGTATGTATATATACACACACACTGTATGTTCGTTTGTATTATTTTCATTCCTAAAATTTGCTATTACAGTACTCTGTTATTGATGATCCCGGATAACCGATCTCACGGTTAACTCGGTATACCCCGCCGGTGGGTGGGTGGGTGGGTGGTATAGCCGTTGCTGCCCGCCACCACTGACTGACCTTCTACCTCGCGCGCCACCTTAAACATTTAAAAAAAACCACCTGCATTTTCTTCCATTTCCTTTGAACCTTACTTAAAATATGAAAACAGTTACATAAACTTCCAACTGTTTTTAACAGAAAAGGGGATAGGGGTAATGGGGCAGGGGAGCTATGCAACAAGGAGGTGGGGTAATGGGGGAGGGGGTTAGCCCCCCAAGTTGCATAAAGGGGGGTGAGGTTTTTTGGGGGAGAGGGAGAATGACCTCCTCCCCAAAGGGGTAACCCTAACCTTTTGAGCTTCGCATTCTGAGTCAGTGGGTTAAAAATTTGTGAAGCTATATTTAAAATGTAAAATAATAATTTTGTCTATATTAAAATGTAAAATAATATTTTTGTCTTCATCTCGGTACTCTGCGAAGGTGCCCTCGCCGAAGGCGAGTTTGCGAAGCACAAGCCCCGCCCTGAGGGCAGGGAGCCGAAGGCTCTGCTTGTTCTATTACAATATAATATGCAATTAAGTAGTTTGTACTTTGTACTCACCACAAAACGTGAAGATCACTAGCTCTCGAAGACTGTAACTCCTCCCTCTTCTAATATTGTTGCTAATACTAATTGCCTTTGGTAACGCGGAGAGACACTGTCTGAGGTGCGTTATAGTGGGCAAGTAGGACGCGAGCCGCGGATATAAACACCACGCCAAATCACACTTAACTCGGTGTCATGATCACGGATATGCGGGCAATGGTCATAGTAAATCATAGTTAACTCGATTCACGGTTGAGTGAATCACGGATAACCGCGTGAGTACTGTACGATTTATAGTATTCGAGTATTTAATATATTTCACGTATTTTTAATAATTTATTTACCCAGTGTTTTCGAGGAATTCTGTCGATAACTCAGCACTGAAAGTAAAGTAAAGTGAAGGGTTTTCTTTTAGTCCTTTTGAAGTTTACTTTCTCTATTATTTGCTAAGTTTCGGAGGATTCCACTTGCCAAGAAGCGAATTGCTTCATCTACTCTCCATCCACCTTCGACATACCATCATTGCACTCTTCAAATAATTTATTAATTAATTAACTTGTTTACTTATCTACTTTTTTCTTCAGAGTACATTTAATCCCCTGTTTACTCTTCCATCTTAAAGTAGACGCGCATTTAAGTACAGTATCAATAGTCCAACTGCAGCATGAAAGGTAAGTTGCAAGACACTTGTAATTAACATTGCATATGTTAAAGTATGTTGAATTCAAATTACAATAAATATTATCTTAACGATAAAATACAATAAAATTGTGTGTATAACCTGAGAGAGAGAGCATCGTTCGCCTGCCTCCGCCAGACGCATAATAAACCTCTTGATCTTTGCACTTGGCTTAGGTCATAATCAGCCAGTTAGCTTAGGTTTAATCTGGCTTAGAAGGCGTAAATGGCTTGTTCAGGTGCACATTATTATTTTCGAGTTGCCAGATTGCACTATTTATTTAATTAAAGCATATATTCTTGACAGTTGGCGTAGAAGTTTTAAGCAGCCAGTCGGTTTAGAAGGCGTAACCTGCCATTTGGTATATATATATATAATTTTTTTTTTATCTAATTAAACAATATCGTTTATATATACAACCAAAAGAATTAAATAAAACACCATTACATCATTCTGTTTATTTAGACGAATTATTGGAATTAATTTCATGAAATAGAAAATAAATACACAATCAAAATAGTTCATTCTATACTCAGTTTAAACGAGGAATATATATATATATATATATATATATATATATATATATATATATATTAGGGTGACAACTTCTTATAGGGATAAAATTTAAAATTCAAAAAAATTTCCCGGCCATTTGTCCAATGCTGCCACCCTATGAGGAAACACCGTAGACGAAATCTCATAGAATTCGGAAAGCATTTAGGGGTGCCTCGAGTAACATGAATGAAACTGTCGCGCGGAAGAAATTTCAAGAATGAACGAGTTTCGACAACGCTTCAAAAACAAAAACGTTTCGAGAATGCAAGTGTATTATATAATTTAATAGAATTGTTTCCTTTATTTCATACTATAGATTATGCAAATCGATTAATTTATTTCATTAAATTAAAATTTTCATAAATAAATCGTTAAATAATATGATGTGTATCAATCTTTGGATGATCAGCTTTTGGTGCTTCAAGTTCATTTTGCATACGACTGCCTGACTGAAAACAACGCTTAGAAGTTCTCTCCCGATTCTTTTAAAATATCTAAGGTAATATTTTTTATTTTGATACATTGATTATATTATTATTGGAAATTGTTCTACACTACAGCTTCAAATACTGGTTACTTGTCTGGGGCATGCGTAATTTTGGAGCAGAAACTCGGCCGCCGACTCTTATACCTTGCATGTCGCCATCACATCCTAGAACTTGTCGTTGAGAAGGCGTACATGGAATGCATGGGACCATCATCTGGTCCAGATATCCTCCTATTCTCCCGCTTCAAAGAGACGTGGAATACAATTTGCCAAGATAAGTACAAGACCCTGTCAGACCTTCCATCGAGTCTGAATGAGAATCGAGAACTGATCGCTTGCTGGAATCTATATCTGACAAAACATCAGCCGAGGGATGATTACCGTGAATTCTTGGAGTTGTCGATTACAATCCTTGGAGGTAATTTACCTAACTTTAGGTTTCGGCGACCTGGAGCATTTCACCGAGCACGTTGGATGGCAAAAGTAATTTATTCATTAAAAATCCTGCTGCTTTCCATCAGTTCAGATTTACAACTCGTGAAATGTCTGGCTTAAAACGATTTGTATTTTTTGCCCTGGAGTTATATGTCAGCGCGTGGTTCACGGCCAGCAGTCCTTCATCTGCTCCCGCGAACGATTTGAAGCTTCTTCAAGACCTAGCAAAGTACCACGATGAAAAGATCTCAGCATCCTGCCTTAGTCCTCGGTCGTCACTTATGGTACCTCAGCGAGTACTTGATTGGTCTCGCACTCTTTGATAAAGGTATCAATGCAACGACGAAAAAGAATATCGCTCGATCAATCCTCGAAAAGAAGCTGCTGAAGATCCTCCAAAGCGAGCCCCAATACCTGCTGTTTCTTCCATTTCAACAAAGCAGCTCTCGGACTTTGCCTCGAAAGGATCAAAGCTTCTCTTTGAACTTCTAAAAATTAATGATGGTTTCTTGTCCAAGGAACCAGAGACCTGGCCGGACGACGAAGATTTCAAGACTGGTTTGACTATAGTTGAAGGACTAAAAGTCGTCAATGACATGGCAGAGAGGGGAATTGCCTTGATCCAGGCCTTCAATACAAAGATTACGAAGAATGAAGAACAGCGCCAACATCTCTTGCAGGTTGTTGAGGATCATAGGAAGTCTCAGCCTGGTACATTGAAAAAGGGGTATGGCTTGAGGAAAAGCAAGAATTAATGGGTGGTCTACAATTGAATGAAAGACACCCTGGAATATATTTAGTAAATATATTAACTTATTACGATTGGAGTACGCCTGCACTTAAACCTTATGAACTAAAACTAATGTTTATTTACATTAATTAAAAAAATATTAATTTATTTTTACTAGGTAATGAATAATTAATTTTTGTTATAAGGAGAATTATTTACCTCATTTGAGACACCCTTAAATATTATCTGAATGACCTAATATTTACAGTACATTGTTTTCTCATGTAGTAGCAGCATTGAACAAATGGCCAATAAAAAACTCCAACTTTCGATTTTTATTGTCACCCTAATATATATATATATATATATATATATATATATATATATATATATATAATAATAGTATAAGAAATACACAAGTTGAACGAAGAATATATATATATAATCAAAAAAAAATATATAAACATCAAAATACATACACTTTATGTTCTAATGTGTTTAACTAAAATACTAAACTCGCACGTGATCGAGTCCACAGTTACATCATTGTTGCTTTGCACTATACAATAAATACGATTTAACATTATTTCACCGCTCAAATTATAGGGATGCCTATACTCGATGTAAAGGCCCTCATATCGTTCAAAACTACTTTTGTGTCCCCCTTACATTCGGTTGGCAAGTTATCTTTAAACACGGACAGAATACAATCAAAAGCACGCACAAAGAGGGCATCGTTAGCTACAACATCATTATTAAATTAAAGTTCATAAACACACTTTTCCAATCGAGGGTTTATTCTTACTGATCCGAGCTTTTCATGCGTGACCTTTTCTTCACAATGTATAGCGGCAGTTGAAATAATAATCTAAGTCGTAACGACAGCTGCTCATTATATAAAGAAACAATTCTTCAGGGTGAACGGTGTAGGTGAGCTCAGCCCTGTACCGCTCAAGTCCTTTGTACCAAAGTTCATGATATTTCGAAGAGTCTAAACCTCTTAAATAAACATCCACTTCCAGACCATTCTCGCCTTGTTCAGTCCTACACTCGGTAAACCCGTCGAGTATGCGTATTCAAGAACCGTATCAAAATAAAGCATATCCGTAACACGCGCATCTAATATAGGCTTCAGCTTGCGCGAACCGACGATTTCAAACATTCTGTCGAGGATGAATCGGTTTCACGTAGGGACAAGAACGTTATTATCAGACGCATTCTTCCACATCAGTCGTATATCAATGCATGGCTGCTTGCTATTTATATACAACGTACAAACAATGGCAAATGAGGTAGTATCGCTAATCTGTTCTCTTCTTGTACCTATACCTGCAGGTATTTTATAACGATCCTCGCGCCACTTCTCAATTACCACGAAGACGCTATTCATCTCCACAACACTTAAATAAACAACATTCCGTTTACCAGTTTGTTTTTCTACAAGTCGTTTCAAGTACATAGTTAATGGCACCGGTTTTACGCCTGAACACGCGCAATGACTTCGTCACGGACACATCGTACACGGCATTGAGAATGCTGCTCAAAGGAAGCGCCATCGTATTCTATTGTGAGGCGTGCACGTCCAGTCGGTTCAAGCTCTGAGATGACTGAGTCACAGGTGGACGGGTCGGCTCGACGGGAGGTGTGGGAGAGTGAGTCACACCATAAATTGATGAATCGCGTACGGTGTTGTTCCAACGTGAAAGAATCCTGTGAATACCTGTATCCCATTATACTGGGCATTCATTTAGAGAATATTTCCGACACATGAAGTAATATCGGTTTCAATGTTTTATCACTCCCACTCCCACTCCCCAGAATGCGCACCAGACATTTTTGTTCATTTCCACGAACTAAACACATTTTATTCACACTCCGGCGCACTATTTGAGAGAAACATGTGCCCATATTTTTCGTTTTTGCTTAGCAGGCGATACTCCTCTCTAAATTATATTAAAAATTCACGCAAGCCTTTAGCCACAACCTCGCTGCAAACCTCGTCATAATATACATTAATGTAGTGGTAAAAATACTTCAGATTCCCCATTATGACAAGATTTACTTTCTCAGCCGCAGTGTACGAGTACTCGGTATGATGCAACATGACATAATACCGCTTGTCACACCACTCAACAAGACTCACTAACCATAACCGTTGCTTCTCTTTTGCACATGTTGTTTCTTCCACTTCACGGTATATGTAAACTTTTTATAAAGTTTAGTCCTACAACATAGTTCAATACGTCGTTTGTATCACGAAATCCTGCAATGCTCTCGCCATAATAACCGTAGAGTATTTGAACCTCTTCTTCCTCAAGCTTCGCACGGTTCAGTGTAGCCTTAAAAGTATCAAAGGACGTACGGATAGGGAGTCTTTCAGTATCCACCACATCTTCACACTTTACTGAATACCACTTCATAAAACTCGAGCATGCATATTAAAGGTAGTCATCACTATTTTTCGTCTACGTGAGATTTCTTCCAATACACGTCTGAGATCCAGGATATATATATATATATATATATATATATATATATATTATATATATATATATATATATATATATATATATAACAATCAAGGATTATGGTATCCAAAGGGTACGGTATCATAGGTACCAGACACCTGGTAACGTTTCTTATAGGTGTTACGGCATACCTTCGTGCCCATAAGTTCCTTCACGCCCCCCAGCTTCTGCACCCGAAAATTGTGGGTCCGTACAGTCAGTTGGAGCGGTTGATCGTCCTCATCTTCCAAGCACACTAGTTCCTTTAACGAGTCAAAGTTAACGGTCCGTCGGTTCGCCTGGTTAAGCGTGATACCTTTAGCCTTCACGATATATTTCATATCCTCCTCACCCGTACCCCATAAGTTTTTGGACCTGTTGAAACAGAAGAGTCGGCGTATGCGATGTCTCCTTACTCGTCCTTGATCTCATCAGTCAACTCTCCGAGGAATTCACCAATAGGCGGCATGTATTCACTTTCCCTCGCTGTGTAATATCACACTATCTGTGTCGGCGTATGGAAGCAATAGACCCCAAAGTTTGATGCGTGCGTATGCCGTTGTGAAGCTGGCTACAGGTATATTTGTAACACGCGATATGTGTGTGGCCAATTCAGTAATGTTGTACTTTATTATGTACGTATTACCTACATTCACGATCTCCATGACCTCTTTATCGGGAGCGTTGGCATAATCCCACACCTTGTTATAACTTTGGGCTAAGTGAACGTTCCCCTTGCCAGTATTCTGTGCAAGTTTTTCCCAAAGACTATTTAGACACAATTTTGCACTTAAGCTCCTGCCTGGGTTCTTTACAATTTGAGAACGGTCAAGTTGTATCCCTTCACGGTCACGGTAACGCTGAATATAAACCGATTTTTCATTTTCGGTATCAACTCCTCGCGGATACCCTGATGCTTCTACTTATCCTTCAAAAAAGTGTTTATATATGGCGTGGAAAGGTTGGGGGGCATCTGAAACCTCCACACCTCATATATCTTCAATATTCTGTAGCCATGGCGAACGACTAGGAACAGCTCAGGGCTTGTATATACGCCTCTGATCTTACGCTGGTTGGCTGTGTGATTACACGTCCCATTGTTCTCCTTTGCGCACTTCACGCACAGGGGAAACACAAGTTTGTGGTCTATAACGACGGGTAAGATCGGCATCCATAAATCGCGAGGGGGGAGCACGTCTACGAAAGAAAGACCGAAATAGTTCTTGTTCAAATTTGCTGAGAACTCCTCGATGGTGGGCAGGGCTGGTCCTACCAGTTTTTCAGGTGCACCTACGGGGTACGGATTGTTGTTCATCACGTAGGGGTATAGAGAGCAGAAGTCGTAGTAATGAAGTTTTACGCCCTCCGTACGCGGAAAGTATAGCTTGAAGGGATTTGTACGCTCTCCGAACAAGCTATCACCGCATTTGAGAGGCTCCAGCACCATTGAACGCTTGTTCGTGTTTATCTCTTTATGGTACTGTCCATCTGTTTCCATCCGTGCATCATACTCATGCTCCCACAAGATCTTGGGAGTGAACTGGGTGTCTATAAGCTGATCGCGGGTGCAGGTCCATGCAAGACTGTCGGCTGGAGATCTACTGTGGATATCACCTACGATCCCGCACTCAGGACGGGGGCATCCGTGCCACCAATAGCCGTTAAAGGAGTACACAGTTTTCTCACCAGTGGCACGGTTTTCGCGGGGGTGGGGGTAGCAAAAAATGGGGTGAAGGGGTCTTGCAACAAAGGGGAGGAGAAGGGGTCTTGCCACATTGCAATTGCACACACCCATTTTTCGCCCATACTACTAATAATAAAATAAATACATTGTTTTTACAATGACGTAAATAATTGTGACGCTAGACTATTTATTTAATTTAATTTGTCCCTTAAGCTTAGGCTTTACTGGGCTCTTATTAAAAATAAAACATAGTTATCATTATTAATAATAAATAAATCATGAAGTATTATTAATAGTTAAGGTATGTATTAATCTTAAATTATCATTATCGATATGACAAATGGAAGGTCATTTTTGAAGGTATTATACCAATACCATACAAAGAAATCAATATTATACACGAGAGAGAAGAACTTAATAATCACACGGAATGTCTTTATTCATTTCTCGCGTGTAATCTAGGATTAAACAATAGTAATGGACATTAATCCCAGATTTTTATTAGTATGCCATTATTAATAGGGATTTCAACTTGGTTTTAAACGAATTTACATTCACAGTATTATATACATATATATAGTATTGAGATAAAAGGAGAAAATGCGATAACTAAAGGGGGACTAATTAATTAGTCGAATTTATGAAATATCTCTTACATACAATTCATGAATGAAATTTGAATATCAGCGAATGATCAACAATGAACGTTTGAGATTATTCTTGCACATAAATCTCGCCGAAGGCAACGTGTATGTAATATATATATATATATATATATATATATATATATATATATATATATACACTAAAAGAACTCTTTGAAACAATTTGCAGGAACTCAAATTATATACAGAATTTTCAAACATCTGGAAGAGCTTTTGTATTATACAGTGTGTGTGTGTATATATATATATATATATATATATATATATATATATATATATATACGAAAACTATTAGCTTCATTAATTAATTTTAGCGTGATAAACACAAAGAAACCATATGCCAGCAGTTAGAGACCAGACATACTGTAGAATGTAGATCATCAATCTAAGTCCTTGTGTTTTTAATAGGCCTATATAAAATTTGTTATGTTGTGTATATATATATAATATATATATATATATATATAGTGTGTGCGTGTTCTTAATTAAATTGTTAAGCTTTGTTGTTAAATTTTGTTGAATTATGATTAGAAAGGAAATATAAACAATCACTGGCTTTCGGGGTGAAAGCTCGTGTATAAATATCACGCTGCATTACGGAGTTAAATTACTAAAGTTTGTTAATTTTAAATTAAAAAAAATATAAAAACATTTAGGATTGTAGTACAGATTAAGAAAGAAAATGCCCATTATAATACAAATTGCTCTGTGATGACGTCATAGTTGTCCTTTACGAATGAATTGGGTATTGTTCGACGTTCCTCCTCCGTCTGCGTCATGAGTGGGTCCTCTGTTCTACAATCTTCGTAATGAGAAATTAAGTTTAATGTTAGGTCTGAGACGCTTTATGGAACATAAAAGTAATGAATGAAGTAGTCTCGGTTTAAATACTTTTTACAGTTTGAGAAGGAACATTAATAATTATTTTAATGTTTTTTTTTAATTGCTTACAAAGATCGTAAAGCTTTATATTATACATTATATTATAAAGAAAAATCGGAAGTTTTGCGAGCAAATTCATGGATCACTCCAGGAATTATCGTTTTAGTAAAGAATAGAGATAAATTATTCAAATTGCAATTACAAAGCAAAATTGCTAAAGTACAATATACTCAATCTTCTTCTTCTTCCGCAGCTTATTATCCCATCTTTACATGGGGTCGCTGTTTTTGGTTCGTCTTCTCCACTCTCCTCTGTCGTATACCGTGTCCGCCTCCAAGTCCTTCTCCCTGATGTCCGCCACCACACAGTCCCTCCATCTCGTCTTCGGTCTTCATCTTCTTCTTCGTCCCGGCAACTCCATCTCCAGCACTCTGCGCCCCACATACTCCTCCTCTCTTCTCCTGACGTGTCCATACCACCTCAGCCTGGCCTCCTGCACCTTCTTAGATGCTTCCGCCACCTTCACTGTTCCTCTTATATGCTCATTTCTGACCCTATCCCTCCTCGTCACTCCACACATCCATCTCAACATCTTCATTTCAGCCACATCGATTTTTCTTTCATTGCTCTTCATTGGCAGTCTCCATTCCATACAACATTGCCGGCCTCACCACTGTTTTGAATACCTTTCCCTCAATATATAATATACTCAATATGGAAATAAATTAACTAGAATAATCAAAATTGCGAAATATAACTATTATGACGATCAATTTTCCAAACGTAAAAAAGGAGACACGAAAAACACTTGGCTAACCATAGACAGTCTTTTCGGAAACCAAATTAAGAAAAATTTAATAGAGAAATTAAATGTTGGTAATAAAGAAATTCCTGATGATACTTCAATTGCTGACTCTTTAAATATACATTTTACTTCAATAACTGACCAGCTTCGATCACAGTTACTAAATAATGATCAATCACCGTTAAAATATATGCCACCCAGCCCACTAAATTCATTTTCTTTTGTTCCTGCTACCTCTACTGAGGTCCGGAATATTATTGGTAAATTAAAAAATACAAAAAATAGCATTCATAACATTCCTGTACCTACATTGAAGATTGTTAACGATTAGATATCTGTAACTTTGGCTAAAATTATCAACGTATTTCCAAAGGAATATTTCCATCAATGCTGAAAATTGGTTGTATAACACCCCTTTTTAAAGGGGGTGACCCTGCACTAACAACTAATTACAGGCCGGTGTGTTCATTATCTGTGTTCAGCAAAGTTTTTGAAAAAATTGTAAAAAGTAGAATGCAGCGATATTTAGAATCTTACAATTTATTATCTCTAAATCAATATGGCTTCCGTAATAATAAAACAACGGAAATGGCTATTTTAAATCTTACGCAAAATGCAAATATAGCTAAAGAGGAGAAAGCAATAATGATATGAATATTTATGGATTTGAGTAAGGCGTTTGATGTAATAGACCATAATATTCTACTTAATAAATTATACTGTTACGGCTTTAGATGAGCAATCAGTGATTGGTTTAAGTTATTTGTCCAATAGATATAATTTTGTATCAGTAAGTAAGTATCTGCTCGACTAAAGCCCTTGTCAAACATGGTATACCACATGGCTCAGTTTTGGGTTCACTGTTATTTATATCATACAGGGTACTCAAAAAGAAACGCAATCCTTTGGAGAATGCATAGATCTATATCATTGTAACCAAACCCTTTATTTTTTGTTTTGGGTTGCGTTTCTTTTTGAACACCCTGTATATAAACGACCTTCAACGTTCATCTGATATGCTTAACTTCATAATGTTTGCAGATGATATAACTGTATCTTTTTCTTGCAAAGATGTTAATTCAGCTAAGAATATATTTAAATCAGAATTTATCAATGTAATAGAATGGTTGACCACCATTAAACTCTTCTTAAATACCAGTAAAACAAATTCTCTGAACTTTACTATTAAAAGAAATGTGTATCTTGATGAACTTAATGTTGAGAAAATTGCAAATTGCTGTAAAAGAGTGTACTGTAACAAAATTTCTTGGAATAATGCTAAACAAGAATTTGCAATGGAGTGATCATGTAAATTATATCTCAAAAAAGATTTCAAGGAGCTTGCTATAATGTTTAAACTTAGAAATGTAGTCCCTAAACAAGTTTTATTAACTCTGTATCATACTCTTTTCTTCCATATATAACGTACTGCACCCTTATGTGGGGAAACTCGCCTAACAACGCTTTAAACGGTATCTTTGTCAGCCACAAACGAGCAATAAGGTTATTATCTGATGCTGATTTCCATGATCATTCTAGTGTATTATTTAACATGAAAAGGTCAGAGCTAAAACTTCAAAAGCTCTAAAATGTAATCAAACTGGCACAGTTTATTTTCATTTACGAGTGTCAGAGTAAAATCATTAACTTACAATGGGTAAATAAATATTTTGTAACTCATCGAGAAATTCACTCGTATCAGACCAGGAATAGATGAAAGCATGTTATACAGTATCTCAATTTAGATTGTCTTCATCTCAAAAAGTACTACTTTTCATTGGATTGAATAGCTCAAATAAACCTAATTCTATTTTCGTTCTCTCTCTCTCTCTCTCTCTCTCTCTCTCTCTCTCTCTCTCTCTCTCTCTCTCTCTCTCTCTCTCTCATATATATATATATTATATATGAACAGAAGAGCCAACAAAATTTTAAACATTCGAATATATTCGAGAGACTAAATACTTGACATTGTCAGTGAATATCTGTTTTGGAAATATAATGAGATACATTCAAAAAATTCAAAATAAATCTAATATATATATATAATATATATATATATATATATATATATATATAAAAAAATATATAAAGTTATAATATTATACCTCCATTCGCAATAACAATTTAAAAAAAAATTCCGACTACATCATCAACATCCCGAATAAATGAGAAATTAGATTATTCTTATGAATGAGGAATAATTAAGGTTTTTTTTTTTTTTAATTCTAGTTTTAGACCACAGTTTGTTTTCGAAAAAGGTTCATAACCGTAAAAATAAAGAGAAAATAAATAAAAGAAAAAATATTGAAACGAAAGTAGGAAAAACAGCAAAAAATGAAGACATGATTTGCACTGCTTAAAATAGTGTCTCAAAGTTAAATTAACTGTCCTGAGGTAGTGATTAATCAGCTAATGAGCCTTTGGCCCCTCCAAGTAACCCGATTTGACAGTAATTATTGTCTTGACGTGAGTGGAGGAGACAAGCTATCTGAAGTCTTTTACTGAAGGAGTGAAGGGACCGTAGAATTTCTTTATTTTTTTTTATTTTTTGCTTTTTTCCTTCAATATTAGAACAATTTATATGATAATGTTTTGGTGGAGTTTGACAAATTTTTCAGATAGATAGATAGATATACAAACTAGCTATGAATCTATCTATGGGATGGCACTCTAAATTCGTTTTTATATCTAGGCCTATACCTATAACTCCAAACTTTTATTTTTATGCCTATTCAAATTTTCATACGTATACCTATTGTGTATTAGTAAAAGACAATTTATTTTTAAGGGGGGAGTTGTTTAACCTTCTCCGTAACAGCAAAAGTCATATGAGAGAGGGGTCCAACAGCTTTACGTGGGATCCGAATCACAGTAGCTACATCATCTGGTCGCGGAGGACTTCGAAGGCTCTCTCAGAATCCTTCAAGCATATTGAGATAGAGTCGTGTTCGCCTAGAATGGACAAGGCTGATGTGGAAAGGTTCTCAAAGGTTCCCAGAGATGTTAGGCATTCAGTTCAATGTTACAAAGAGCTTCATGCTGAGAAAGTTCGAAACGCGAAACATAACTCTATTTTTTTTTCCTTCAGATGTGCCTTCAACAACCCTTCCAACGCCTCCAACAACCCTTCAAGCCTAATTCCATCTTGAAGTTTCTCTTCATTCGGCTTTAGCGACTTCGCCGCCTTCCCCCTTAGTTTATGTAAGTAAATAAATACATACATACATACATACATTATTTGTTTATTATTAATGTATGATGATATGCATTAATTGTTGTTCTCTTTCGGGTTTATAATTAATTTATATTATTATGATGTTATTTGATTGCATAAACAGTTGATAGGATAGGTTTATCTATTTTTATCTATTGATTTTATGCGTTTATCATAGTTTGAAATTTTTTTTATGGAATGTAACCCCACAAATTAACATTGTCTATGGGAAAATATACCTCACTATACGCGAATTCACTATACTGTACACAGTAGTTTCCACTTTCCAGAAACACAACTACCGCGTCTAGCTGGGTATACCTCTGTTGCAGTCATTATAGTATTGCAATAATTTTTAACATTTAACACGTAAATGTTAACTGGACTATTGATATTTATTTTTATTTTATTCCTATGCTTATTCCTATACCAATATGCCATCCCACGAATATATATATATATATATAACTTCTGTAAGATTTTATCCCAAAGTATAATTCAAATAAATTTTTAGATGACGTGTGCCATTTACTATACGAATTTTATCAAAAGTCAGTATTGAGTCACTTGACATCAGAGAACAAACAATTCATTCAACAAAATTCTTTAAATTTTATTTCGTTTCCTGCATACGTTCAATGAAATATTGCTTAGCCTGTCATAAAGGCATCTGATGTACTAAACAGTACAGAGAAACCATTATACTCAGAGATGAACTATAGTCTCTATATAAAGTGTTTAATGGGTAACCTAGTCCTTTGGTTTACTTAACTGAAATTTTAGCCGTTTCTGTAAAAACCGTTGTTGGCGTTGAGACTATTTCTCCTTCATCCATCGCTGTATACGTGTAATTGTTTTAATTGGACGCTTGGAAATGGGAGTGATTTGAGTGCATTCAGAACGCCAAAACTCAAGAAGTGATTCAAGTACTTGACTCGCCTCTGATCGCGGTTTTCTTCTTCCCACAAAGTGAAATTTGAGTTACTGAGTCATTTGAGTCGCTTGCGGGCACGCATTCGGCGTGCGGAGTGCGGTTTCAAGCACTTCACTCACTTTTTGGCAAAAGGCAAAAATTGGTAAAAGTGAACTTGAATCACTTTCACTTCCAAGCCTCAAATTTTACTAATAATCAGAATGCGTCAGTTGGAATTTAGTCCCCATTACCATAGATAAGGCATAACTATGACAATACTTAGAACAGCTCATTTCTGTAAGTTATTTCTCTCTATCAGCAGTTCAATTCTCAGACTGACCATCATACAGACTGCACCATGAGTCATTATCCAAAAGCCACTATATCCCGAGTCACCATTCAGGAGTCCCTATATTCAACATTACCATTCAAAGTCACCATATAAGCCTAGCCAAAGTTACCATCCAAAGTTACCATCCAAAAGTCACTATATAGGCCTATCCAAAGTTACCTTGCAAAGTCACCAGCCAAAATCACAATCCGAAAGTCACCATCCTCAGTTCGCCGAAAAGGAATCTCTTAGCGTTAAGTTCAATGCTCCCATTGATCCGAAAGTCGATATTTGTGCACCTCTATCTTGGCATTCCTCGCTTACATTGGCGCTGAAAGGATCATTATTTAACTTATAGACTGCGTTCAGCTTTGATTTAAGAGGAGCGACGCTAACGTGAGACTTCATTCACATAAAGTATATTCGCGCAGTTCGTCGTATTTTGTGTAACAAAACGAAGAAAGTTCAGGTTGCCTGAAGTGATCAGGTTCCAAATAGCGAAGAGAAAGAAAAAGAATTTTGATTGAAATGTGCTGTAGATATATAGTTCTTCCTTCACACACACACACACACACACACACATATATATATATATATATATTGCATTGACACCAATATATATATATATATTATATATATATATATATATATATATATTATATATATTGCATTGACACCAATATGGCACTCATGCATTCGCTATTCGTCAACTGAAAGAAAACAATGGCACGATGTTTCCAGAAAATATTTGAGCAATGCAACCAAAGATTCAGCGAGGACAAACGTTTGAACACGAATTCATAGGAGACACGAAATCAATTAATTTTGCTGATGGTGGAAAATTCTTTTGAGAGAGAGAGAGAGAGAGAGAGAGAGAGAGAGAGAGAGAGAGAGAGAGAGAGAGGCAGGCTATTTTGGGTATTTCATATGCTTATTAAACGAAACAACCTTTGAACACTTTTCTTGAGAATACTTCAGTGCTTTTCAGTGCAAAATATTTAAACCTTTTTACAAAAGGAGTTAATAAAATAAAACTCGCTGAATGAAAAGATTTTCCAAATTTCTTTATCGTGGAACCACTTCTACCTCTTTTTAATTATACTGTATATATATATATATACAGGGTGTTCCATAAGTCCGGTCTCATAGGCAAATTTATTTTAAATTAAATTTACAAAGGAAATACATTAGAACTAAAACAAATATTCAAATTGATGTCTTGTTTTGGGACTTTTTTTTTTGTTGCAGGTAGAATAACACTCAATGGCTAATAAGGAAGTGGGTTACACTCCTGAGGAAAAGGCAGAGGCCATTTCCTCAGGAGTGTAACTCACTTCGATATTTAATTAAATTTAATTTAAAATAAATTTTCCTATGAGACACCCTCTATATGGCTTACATTCCCATTAAACGCGTGAACTTCTTCATTCTGAAATAACTTGCAGGAAAAATGGAACAGCAAATCCGAGTACTTTCGAGTTTATTTTAATTGCTGTACAGGGAAACTGCGAGGAGTTTCCTTGAAGAGGAGTTGAAATATACTCGAAAACACTCGGAGTGTAGGTTTAATTTTTCCTGCGGGTTATTGCAGAACACACACACACACACACACACATATATATATATATACAGTACAGGGTGTCCCAAAATTAACTATCTATTTCAATGAAATCGGACAAATTTTTTAAAAACACACTTTTATTTATGTTTATCATGTTTAATATGTGTTAAAAATGTATAAATTTCTAAATTTTTTCATAATTTTATTTTCATAATTTTTTCATATTTTTTCAGTTTTATTTTCATTCTCTTTCAGAACCCTTAATAATGAATACACAAGAACGCATCTTTGTTGACATCCCGTATCAAAGCCTTTTTCATCAGTGTCGAACGCAAGATTCTATGAACTGTTGTCTTGGATATGTTGAGTCTTCGACCGGCCTCCCTAACCGAAGTTGTTGGTTCATCCTCAAACAATTGTCGTACCTGTTCGGTACTGTTACGTGCTGTCCTTGGGCGTCCTCTTCCCACCTCGTCGTGTACAGATCCAGTTCTTTTAAATTTGTTCACAAGTCCACGAATCGCTTTGTCTGTAGGACCGGTTCTGTGGAATCTTCTTGTAAATTTTTCTCTGATTTCATTGCATTGCATTCCTTTGATACGGGATGTTACAACAAAGATGCGTTCTTGTGTATTCATTATTAATAGGGTTCTGAAAGAGAATGAAAATAAAACTATGAAAAAATTCTGAAAACAAAATTATGAAAAAATTTAGAAATTTATACATTTTTAACACATATTAAACATGATAAACATAAATAAAAGTGTGTTTTTAAAAAAATTTGTCCGATTTCATTGAAATAGATAGTTAATTCTGGGACACCCTGTATATATAAAGTTAACCTCCACTAGGATTCTAATCTGGTAACTCTGACTAGCAGTCACGGGTAGTACTACAAAGCTACGACAAGGTTAAAAATTAACATCCTGGGAAGTTCTTACACCCGAAGAAAACCCTTAATTATAGCACTGGTGTTTTGAGTACTAGTCCCACTATTGTATCACATATTTGAATTAAGTGTTGTCATTGGCCATAATGAAGGAGGCTTAGGTTGGTTTCCATACAACCTAAACGCGTGCGCTCTTACCACCTCCCCACCATTCTCAGGGGTTGATATGGTGGAGGAAAGAGCTGCTGTCTGCAGATCATCGTCACCCAAACACCCATGCAGGTGCTTCCGTTCTTTTAGAGCGATCTGAACCATAAGTTTAGTTTCCTTTGAAAGTGCCTACATTACTCTACCATTTGTGAAATTTCCTTATTGTTTCAGTATCTGACACACGAATTCGTCTTTCTGAGGTTGTTCTTCCTCGAGGAAGACGCTGAGGTACTTTGCATTTTCTCAAGGGACGGGACGTAGCAAACGTGTTCTTTCTGTCTTATATACCTTCTGCATTCGTTTGATATTTAGGTGCTTAGCCAACGCTTAGCAACATCTGTTATGAGATCAGATAGTTCATGGTACATGGTTCAATGGTACGCTTTCTTTTCGCACGTGAGTTCGGAACCTTTTCATACAGCGATTCCCCTTTCAAATAATCTCTTTACATGACTTTCGAACGGCTATTATAATTTGCGCCGGAAGTTAAGAACTTTTTAGAACAAGTACAAGTAGAAATCGACTTTGAGAACCAGCATTTTCTACTGTTTATTGAAGCCCAGTGCGAGAACACTTTTCACTTGAAGTAACTCACTTATACCCAAAGGTGGGCAGTTGCGCCGCAAAAAGTTGCGGCGCAACTTGCGGCGCAACATTTTTGGTTGCGCTTGCGGCGCAACTTTTTGAAAAGGGTTGCGCTTGCGCGTGCGGCGCAACTATTTCAGCAGAGTTGCGGTTGCGGCTGCGGCGCTACAAAAATCGTTGCGCGTGCCCATCACTGCAGATATACGTTAAATGCAAAGGTGGGCAGTTGCGCCGCAACATTTTTGGTTGCGCTTGCGCTTGCGGCGCAACTTTTTGAAAAGGGTTGCGCTTGCGCGTGCGGCGCAACTATTTCAGCAGAGTTGCGGTTGCGGCTGCTGGGCTACAAAAATCGTTGCGCGTGCCCACCACTGCTTATACCACTTACGTAGTTATACTTATTTCAATTATTCTTACAAAATTACGACTTCGCATGGCGCTGTTATACCCTTACGATCATCGTCTCCAGACTCGACAAAATTTATTCTCTCTCTCTCTAACCTAACATATATAACCGAGCTTAACCTAACTTAGCCTTAATTAACTTAATCTAATTTGTAAGAGAATTATTTGATTATTAGCAATTATCGATCAGTCAGTTTCAGCTTCTGGTTCGTGGAGATTTCGGTGAAAAGGGGCAATTTGCCTTTCCTTTTTGTTTATTCAAAAACTCTTTGAAAGACAAACGAAAATGGGTAGATAAATATTACAAAGTTTTCTTAAATATCGAAGCCTTTTTATGTCAGATTTGAAGAACAACAGTCTTTGAAGTGTTTCACGTAAAAGGGGAACCTTAATTAAAATCAACAGGTATTGTACGCAGTTGGTAGTTCAGCAAGACGCGCAGTAAATACTATATATATATATAGTATGTGTAAATAACATTTTAATACATTGAAATACTGAAATGAACACCCACGGCTTTTGCAACACCGTTCATTTCTGATACAACTGAAAGGGGTTATCTTTCCTTTCTCAAATATCGTGAGAAGAGATATGATACAATTTTATTTCGCTTACAGTATCAATATATCATCAGTTTCGGAATTAATATTTATTTTATAGCATTCTGACACACTTTTATTTATTGTAATAATTATTGCGATTATAATTGCTTTGTAAAATAAATGTTAATGTTTGGTATTTATTATATATTTATTTCATATGATTTTCCCTTTAATTTTTACTGTAATATAAGTTATAAGTAATTACGGACTTCACTCTTCTGTATATATGTATACTGTATATATAAGTTGGAGAAAATAATGGAAAAACACTAGCTTTTCTGGTGCTGTATTTTCTTTTATTATTAAAGCCATTTATATACTTCGCTAAATTGATATATGAATGCATATAACATTAAGAATATTTTCTATTTTAATTGACTGATACTAATTTTTCCCGTTTTTTTGAGTGAATAGAAATATGGCTTTTGGAAGAGAGGTTACTGACTGCGAAAGGGATATCATAGTAGGAATCAGTTTGGTTGGTGTCTCCGTATTAAAAGTCGCGTAATTGCCGCTGTATCTCGAGGAATAGTCCTCAAAGTTATGAATACATGAAAAGAAATGCAAAAAACTATTTCAAATAAGCAATTTAGTAGGCGTGTAAAACCGACAGAATGCGATTGAATAATCTTATTACGATCTTTGAAGCATTGAACCAAAGATTGCTTCATTAAAACTTCGTTCAGAACTTAACGATAGTTTTAACAATCAGTCAAAACGATGTTATGGGAACTGTAGTAAGCCCATCATGACTAGGGTTACCAGACGTCCTACAAAAGGAGGATATGTCTTCCTTTTCAATCTCATGTCCTCTGTCCGGCAGTCATTTTAAAAAGCCGGACAATATCAACATATTTACTTAGATATGATCCAGACTTAAAAATGAGCTTCCCACAAGCTCAAATGACCCAGTTAATACCTGACATGTCCTCCTTTTGCCGGACGTCTGATAACCCTACAAGTTATGGAGCTGGAGAGAATAATGGGAACGCTACTGTATTTATAGAGTATAATTTATCATTTCTTTCCATGTTTTCATAACCATGAGAACTGTGCCTCGAAATGCGGGAACACTCACGCGACTTTTAATACTGAAACACCAACCAACAGGCTCTTATATCATGCCTCTTTCACAGTTATTGACTTCTTTTCCAATCTTTTCTGCAGAACAGGAAATACCAATATCAGCATATTAAAATAGAAGTTGTTCTCATTATTATATATGCATTCACATATGAAGTTAGTGAAGTATATAAAGTCATTTAATTAATGACTTTATATACTTCACTTATATACTTCTGTTACCAGAAAATACAGTACCGAAAATGTGTGTTTTTCCATTATTATGTCTACCCCCCACGAGTATATATACATATCCACTTCCACTTAATGGGTATGTGAACAAACACAACATGCGAGAATCCACGTGAGGTCATCGAAAGACCCTTACATTCTCTGAGATGCACGGTATGATGTAGTGTATGAAGCAGGGGTTATTGGTCCTATTTTTCTTTACGATTCGGCGAATGTCTAATGCTACATTCCTTGAAGGAAAGTTAATTTCCTTTCTGCAAGGAATGAGTATAAATTTGAAGACACTTATTTTCTGGCAAAATGGTCCAAAGTCACATACGGCAAATTCAGTTAGATTACCTATCTGGACACTTCAATGACCATGTAATCTCAAATCGATTTCCTGGCTGTTTTGGGTGTAAGTGGTCTTGGCCACCATACTTTCCCTACCCCCCCTAGCCCATGCCAGTTCTTCCTGTGGGCATCCCCACAGAGACATTATGTAGACATACCCATCACACAATTCCAAACTGAGAGGCGGAAATCACATCGGTCGGGTAGAGCATCAATCAGGAAACACTCGCCTGCAAGAGTTATGGAAAATTTCAAGAATTTTTTCAAAGGTTTCTTGGACTCGAAGTCCGTTACACTGAACATATATTATATATTTAACTTAAACGTCGTTTAACTTCTCTGCTCTCGCTCGCAGGAAGCGGTGTTGAGACGTAACCACGACATAAATCTACTATATACCCGTTATTAAAAATAGAATTAGTAATTAAAGCAATGAACAACCCCGAAACGAACAACAAATTCACTGAAGAAAATATACAGTCCATAAAACATAATTGTTATCCTCAAGATTGTATTGTCAAAACAGTCTTTTAAAAAAGTACAAAAGAAGAAAAAGACACTGCAAATGGACAACAATATACGGCAGTTTATACTACCATTAAAAAAACATTATAAGTAAATAAAATCAATCACAAATTGCAACGATTCTTACAAGACAATTCTGCCATTTTATATTTTTCTTTATGACAGATTCATTTGTTTATTCGAGAATAAGAGAATGAAACTGCTCACGCAGTTCCAATATTCTTTAGCGTTAATGCTCTTTCTTTTTATTTGACTTCGCGAGTTTTAGTCTCTCTGGATTAATTCTGAGTTTTAGAATTATTGTCATAGGATTATATGACGTGAATGAAAGATATAGCAAAATAATGTGAAGGGATTTTTCCCTTTTATATATATATATTATATATATATATATAAAATGTAGTAGTTCCGTGCGTCGGTCTTTCTTTACACGAAGGTCAAGCTGGTAGCCCCATCTCTAGGCTTGGCCTGGTGGAGAAGCGAGTTACTCTCTTGCAATTTCCATCGCACATAGCCAGGCACACCCGGCTTATCTGGTACCATCCTGATATATATATATATATATTATATAATATATATATAATACACTGAGCTCCCGGTAACTCAGTGGAATAGGTGTCGAACTCTGGACGGTGAGGCTCTGGGTTTGCTGCTGGCTCTGGGGTTGGGTTGGGCCGGCCACTCGTACTGCCAATACTCGGGCTCAGATGATCCTTGGGGCACTCTCACCCACACACAGAGGGCAAATGAGTTTCCAGGCTGTTGCCTATGCACACTATATATATATAATATATGTAAATAGATATGAATAGATAAAATAGATCCACAATATGGATACTGAAGTAAAAATATTAAGTAGATAAAAATAATAGTAAATAGTTATATATATATATATATATATATATATATATATATATATATAATATATATATATATATATATATATACAGGGTGGGCCGTAAGTTTCCATACATAGGAAAAATAAACATTTTTTTTATGGACAACCATTTTTATTTATATAATATGCTCTACATGGTTGCCATTGTTTTGAAAACACATTTCAATACGTGTTCCCCACTGTTGATGAACACGCATTAGCACAGTTGACGTTATGCTTGTAATGGCGTTGGTGATACGTTCCTTTAGATGATTTATGTCTCGTATCTTTTCCTGATACACCATGGCCTTCAAGTGCCCCCAAAGATAGAAATCAAGGGGGGTGAAATCTGGGGATCTGGGAGGCCACTCCACAGGACCACGCCGACCAATCCAAGCATCCGGAAACTGCTGATCCAAATACCGACGCACGTATTTAAATTTTCCTATGTATGGAAACTTACGGCACACCCTGTATATATATATATATATATACACACACACACACACACACCACACACACACACCAATAAATTATTCATATTTTCTACCATTTACCAATAGTACACACATTTATAGGTACAATAACTAATCCAATAGCGCTGATTTGATTAAAATATTATATTAAAATTTATATTAAAACCCTATGCAAACCCATATCTATATTAAAACCCATATCATTGCCTTAATGAGTTAAGAGAAAGGACTCATAATATTATTGAAGAGCGAATGGAGTCTTTATTGGGTTACTGAAGGCATAATTTTTTTACAAAAATATAGAATATTTCTTCAGGAAATGTTGTATTTGGAACAGTGTTACGTATGAGTATGACGTACAAAGTTTTCAGTACAGTTACGTAAGAGTACTTTATGGTCTTAAATAAATATATATATATATATATATATATATATATATATATATATATATATATGTGTGTGTGTGTGTGTGTGTGTGTGTGTACAGTAAGTTCCTTCTTTATCACAATTATAAAAACTAAATTAATATGGATTACGAGTTACGGTATTTTTCAACCCAGTCTGCGTTGTGATAAATACAAATAGATTATGAATGGGGTGAAAATGCCCTTAAAAATTAAATTTAAAAATGACTCAATTAGTTAAATATCCCAAAATTATTAAATATCATAGTTGAACACTCCAAAATTACTAATTAGAAATTTATGGTGAATTTAAATTTTTGGACGTTTTCCAGTTTATGTATCGTTTTCTACAGTACATTACATACAGCATAGTAAACATTTATAGTGTAGTGACGAAAGTTATAATGTGGGTTAGGTTAGGTTACGTTATCAAGAACTCATTTTTGATCACTCATTTTTGATCTGAAAAGAAGCAAAAATAAATTATATGAAAAACGGTACACAAACTGGAAAAGGTCCAAATTTTTTTTCTTTCGGTGGACTTCTATTTTGTAACTGTACCTTCGATTCCAATAGTCCTTGACTTTCGTAACAAACTGTACATACAATGATAAAAGGAAAATTTAATTGGTACTCTGAAGTCACGTTCGTGACGTAGTGATTATATATATATATATATATATATATATATATATATATATAATATATATATTATACTTAAGCTTAATTGTCCAAAGCACGTGTAGTGAATAGCGTAAGTTATATATAAAATAGTTAATTGTTTTAAACACAACTTTCTTAACTCGTACAATGAAAAAAATAAAATCAGAGAAACCCAAAATAGAAATTTCACTTTGTTCCTTTCGTGAAGTGGTCTTTTAAGATATAATGAATGGTTCAATTCATACCCAACTGCCCACTCATTCGTAGTAATAATAATAATAATGAATAAAGAAAACCAGAAATTGTCACATAGCTCAGGCCAACTAATGCGGTCTATTACTTTAACTCTTGTATTATTACTGTAATTACTAGAGACCGGATTTTGCCCTTTTTGCCTTTTTTATTCCCGTTTATAGATTCATAGGCTTCTTTTAGAGAAATCCATTTCGGGACTGTGGGATGTATATAATTAAATGTTATAGTGCCTATAAACGCCTATTTGATGGTTAGTGCCTAATTTTAAAATACGTGCCTATATATGCCTTTTTTAATTTTATTGTACTAAGTAAAGCAAAATAACTCGCATTTTTTTTAAACTTCTAGGCCTAAATAGGGCAGGGGATAGAAAAACCGAGGCTAGTCCTGAGGCAACCAGCACAGCCAATCAGATCACAATACGTCAGCCAAATACAGCCAATCAGATCACAATACGTCATTGTGACGCGTTCGGCCTCGATCATTTTTTGGTGCGTGCAACGTGGTGTCTTTGTTCAAGTGTTTTTGCTAAATAAAATCTCACGTTTGTGCTTACAGCTTTTTATAAGTGAGAAAAATGCCTAAGGACAAGACAGCCAAAGTGTTCTGTTCAGGCAGTGGATCAAGAAGGACTCAAACTTCACTACGGATGGTAGAGTTATTTTCTGCCAACCTTGTTCCAAAGAGGTACGTTGCAACATTTTTTATTCTCTATCCAAAATAACAAACCCACTCGATATAAAACAAATGCATGCGAGGGAATTTGACGCTCCAACAATAAGTGATAATGTGAGCTTTTCAAATTTAATAGCATCCTAAAGAAATTGGTAAAGAGTGGTGAAAAACAAATTGTTTTAAATTATTTAATATTAATTTAATTAATCGAACAACCAACTTCGACGTTCGACTGATGCATTTTATAATTTAGTTACCCTAAAAATTGTCGTTTTCTGTAGTTCTGAAAAAAAAAAAGATTGGTATCTAAAGAAATTATTAAGTTAAGTTGGGTTCTTATAATGAATAGAGAATAATAGCTTTTTGTTTGTTGTTAATTTGATTATTTTAATGCATGGCGCAGTAATTAAGTTTGTTTTTCATGCTCTCCATCGGGTGGCAGAAAATATCCGGGACATTTTTGGAACGTAAATGCACTTGTATCGTCGGTGAAGAAGGTCTTCTCAAGGCACCTTCACGAATTGCTGCTTTCAAGGCAGCTCTTCCAGAAACACCCTTGCCACCTCAGCCAGTTTTGACTCGATGGGTTTCCTGGCTTCAAGCTGCCATGTATTATGCTGAAAATATCAGCGAAATTGCCAAGGTACGAAACATATTCAGTTAATTAGTACATTCTTCTACAGCCATTTCAAAAGCAGCAAAGCACATTTCATCTTAATTCTGTTTTTTGTTGCAGGTCGTTGAAAACTTAGACGAGCATGAGGCATTCGTGATAGGAGAAGCGAAGGAGGCCTTATCGTGTCTAACCCTTCGAGGAGACCTGGCCTACATCATGGCCAATTTCGGACGGGTGCCAGGGACCATAACCAAGCTGGAGGAGAGAGGCCTGCCGTTTGTTGAAGCAGTGGAAATAGTTCAAAATTTAAGGAAGGAGCTGAGCCAGGTTCCTGGTAAACGTAGGGAAAGAAGTGGTAGCAAAAATTTGAAAATGTTCTCAGGACGCAATCCTGGTTGGCAAACGTGAACGTTTCAATAGTGTCAAAGGAGAGTGTCAGGAGGTTCGGACTTTCAGCCAAGCGAATTAGCATCTTGAAGTTCGCACCAATTACGTCTTGCGAGCGGAAGGTCGTTTCTCGATATAAAAATGTATTGAGTGGACAGGCGATGTCAATTTAAGCCACAGAACCTTGAAAAATTTTTAATCAGCAATTGCCATTTCAATTTATAGTTAGTTGAGTTTTGTAAGAAGATAGTTAATGTTTGGATTTTACTTTGATTCAAATAAAATGTTTGATGGTTTTTGAGATGTTTAGTTATTTTTTACAATAAAAAATCCTGATATTCATCAGAACTGCAAAGGGTTTACTGTAAGTCAACAATAATAAGAGAAAAGTGGGAAATAGAAATGCCTATTAAGTGCCTTTTTAGCTTTAGTGCTATTTAACGACCTTTTTAGGGCTTCTTTAGTGCCTTTTTGCCTACTATTATGATTTTTTAGTGCCTATCAATCCTAACTCTAGTAATTACCATTGTATTCGAAACCCTGACCTCAATGTTTTAGAAGCAAGAGTTCCTATCAAGCCAGGCTACTACGTCGTGGCCAGTATCGTAACACCGCTTCAATCAGCGAAGTTAAGTGACATTAGGTCTAGAAAGTAGTAAAATGTGGGCCTGCCCTCTGAGTCCGGATTATATCAGGACCCGTTATTGGTTGGTTGGTTGGTTGGTTGGTTGGTAAAATATATTTTTTAGTTGGTGCGTTGGTTGACGAAAATTTAAAAAAAAAAATG